>CM077247.1:19303086-19435586 GCA_039654775.1 Spinibarbus caldwelli | reverse complement strand
TGCCGTTTTTATTCAAAGGATAATGGAGAGAAATATAAGACCATAAATCACAAGTTATTCTGATTAATACAGTCATGTTCAACTATTGTCTCCAAACATGTGGTTGCTTTGCATTTGGTTATGAAAATGTACTTTTTGTTCTTTCTGTCATTGTAAATTGTGCTTTGTAAAATATTAAATAAATTTGTATTGATTAAGTTAGGCTTAGTAGATTCTTTTTTCTATACAAATTGACTTGTTGGTGCGACATGCAAACAATAATGACTTTTTTTTATAATAATAATAATAATACGTGTGTGTGCATGTGTATTATTTACTAATTTATTTATTTCAGTTGCTTATGTCTCTTCAGTTATATTTTCTGTATGTATATCTGATCTGTCCCTAAATTCAGATTTTAGGCCTAAATAATGTATATTCATATTTTAACATGTCATGGTTTTTTGGATGTAAAATTGTTAACCACAGTTAAAGCACTAATATAAATATATATACACACACATATAGTTTTTTATTACTATTTAGGTTTATTAATTTTATTTTTGGTTAAGTTTAGTTAATTTCAGTTTTACATTTTGTCAGTTTTTTCATCTAATATTTAGAGTTTATTTTATTTTAGCTATATTTAATTAAAAGTAAGGTTTTTAATAGATTTATTTACAATAATAACCCAGTACCTAAGGACACGAAGCTGCTGTAGTCTCATTATATTTGTGTAAGCATTGCCTTGCTGTAGTCAGTGTGCTTGTCTGAGATTATTTAGGTCAGCTGTAGTAGTTTCTTGGAGCAAACTCTGCCAAGGACTTTTTCATATCACACAGAAACCTCTGAGAGCGAGATGACGTGGCAAGGCAAAGACTATATTTAGTTTGAGGGAGGTTAAAAGAAAAAAACAGGATAAACTGTTTTCGAGCTCTCTATTTTTAAAGCTTATATTGCAATACCGCAGCGAACCACCAGAGCGGCTCTGCGGTCTCTGATCCGCCCGCGGCCGCCTGATGGCGCTCGAGGCTCCGCGTCCCCGTCGAGATTATTCCACGTTTTCTCCGATTCAGAACCAGAGATCAAACGCTGAATTCATGTTTAAACAAGAAAATAGCCGTTCTTTGGAAATGATATCAGCCCTTGAAAAATTCCAGCCCTCTGGTGCCTCTTTTTGGTTGCCATCATCTCATTTCTTCAAGGCTTTTGGTGTCGTATACCTTCTGCCTTCTCTTGAAGTTCAATTACAGCCCTCTTGGCCAAACTATAATAATGTCATAATGGAGAGGTGGAGAGAGCAGCTGTAAAGCTGTTTTTGAAAGATTAACGATCATGCTGAACTGTAATTAACAATGAGAAGAAAGATAGGGAGTGGAAGTAAAGTTTGGGAAAAGGATGGGAAAGCATAGATCCTTGGATATCTATCTTTTCTCTCCAGGAAACAAAAAGCTGAAATTAATATCAAGTAAATCTATTTTAAATGTGTCCAGTGGGTCTTTTTTTTAAACGGGTCTGTTAAATGCATGAGGGAAATATTGGATTAGAAAAGCACATTGTCTTATTTCCAAGGTAAACAAATTAAGAAACAGTCAGTCAGTAACTTCAGCCTGCTGTGGTGGATATTTGACTGTTTGTAAAGATTTTTGTTAAATATCAGGCTGCTGCTTGAAACACGGTTGCCAAGGAAAGATTCCAAAAAAGTGTCACCATTGTTATGCAATGATGCCATCTGGAAAAGTCTGCGAGAAATAACATTTCACAAGAAAACTGCTAAAGAGACTTCTGCAGCTTTGTTCTGGTGATAACGCAACCAAATATTATTACTTATTATATAATGCTTCTATTAAGATCTATGGAGATCTTAATAGAAGCATTCTATATTATTATCTATTCTATTAATAATACATCTATTCAAATGCGTTAAAATGTAATTAATAAAATAAAAAAAAACAACACCTTTTCTATAATGAACATGTTTTAAATTTCTGAATCAGTTAATTTACATATTTTTGTGGCAGTTAAATTTCTAGGAAAACAGAAAATAGTAAAAAATAAAAAAAAAAACCTGATTAAAAGGATGACTACAAATTGGTGCCAACCAAATCAACATTTTTTTTTTGCCAAAGTCAGCTTGGCATAACCAACATGCCCTGACATGGAACTCATCACTCAAAAATTCATGATATTTATGAAAATATTAAATTGATGATAAAGTTGAAAATTGATAAAAATTGTTTAGACCCCATTGACTTGAATCATTGCATCAAAAGTTTATTATATTTCTAAGAACTTATGTTTATAAATTTCCAAAAGATGTCTCCTTTTTATCATTCTAGATTTCCTGTTTAGTCATTTGCCCTGTAGTTTTCTGTGCTTCTCTTGTCCTTCCTTCTCCCTCTCTCTCTCACTTTCTCTCTCTCCCTCCCTTTCTCCCACACACAGCTGCTGTATGGTTTTTTTTTTCTTCCTTTCAAACTTCAGAAAACTTTAGGGACTTGTTTTGTTGAAGAGATGTTTTTGGTAGCTCTGAAAGCCAGCGAGGTTTGTGTTTTTAATTATAGCAGAGTAGTTAAGTTCACACCTTCAAAGACTTTCTTTGACGTCTGACGTTTTTGTTGACGGTCTTGTCGTTTTTTTCCCCCTCTCTCCTTTTAAATGGATTACTCTTCGCAAAAGATGTATTCTGGTAGGCCAAGCCTAGACTAGCATTATTTCATTTTGTTTATATTAAATCCAGTTCAACTCTATGCTGCTGGAGACAGTCAGTCTTTGTCATGGGATAATTTTATTTTCCTAAAGCAACTTCAAGGGCTTGATTGAACATTTGGATGGCAGATCTGCATCTTGACTCGAGGCTGTAAGAAAAGAGAATAAAATCTGACCTGATCTCTTATAGCTATCATGGGAAAGGAGCTGGAGAGTCACTTTAAAAGAAAGTACTAGCGGTCCTCACTAAAGCTCCAAGACAAACCACAAGAATTCAAAGCAGTACTTGGAGTTTCTCTCTGAATCATTGGATACCAGACGAGCATGAGGAACTGCTCCATTTATTACCTTACCGGTAAATACTTAAAACCTGGGGAACCATGATGGAAAGGCTGTGTTTATAGATTCCATACGGATTCAGATTATTGCGATGGTCTGTGATAATGGACTCTTGTATTATCACAACATGCACACAAATCTGGTCAATATTTAACATTTGTTTTACCTGAAGTAGCTCAGGCAGGGTGTGAATTACGGAGGGTTTGAACCATAAAAAAGTCAGTTGGGGGTCTTAGAAAGTTCTTATACTGAGCTGTTTAAGTTCAACATATTACGTAATTTTCCAAAAAAACAAACAAAAAAAAAACTACAAACATTTTAGTGACTCCAAAGCCTAGCTACAACGTCGAAAAAGACGCTCACAAACAGAAAAAGTCGTAGTCCGAGGTGGTTACTATAGCAACGGTACGCTTCGCGAACGTTTTCCACTTTAGCGACAAAACATAAAACTAGGTGCTTGTTTCTCACTTTATTGTATATTTATTTTACAAATAGATTACAAAAAACTTTTTTAAAAAGTGTTTAAGACAGTTGTCGTTTTTCTAACCGATAGGGACGCCAAAATTCGTTACGTAAGTCGTACCTTAAACGTTTAATTACCTTTAGGAAAAACTGATCTCCTTTAAGTTACTTGCAATTCACACACTGAGCTCAACTAATGTCCTCTGCGCAGTCTTCTTTCTTGAATTATTTTTTTTACCCAAAATAGACTAGAAGAGTACATAAATGACATGTCAGGCAGTGTCTGAGGAGGTAAAAGCTCGTATCTGACAGCAGAGCGGCTCAGTCACCTGGTGAACACAGAGCGCGAGCAGCGCAGCCTACACACTTTGGGTTTGTCCCACTGCTAGAGACGCGCTCTGTGCGCGCTCCCCGAGGACATCCAGCGGACCGGGCGTTATAGAGGAGCGCAGCCGACCCTCTCATCTGTCAATCAACCATGTGGTTCATCAATCTAACTTTGCTCGTTCTCAAACTGTCCGTGTCTGCGGAGGGGTTCTCCACGTGCCAGTCCTACAACTTGGACGACCACAAATCTAAAAGGATCGAGGCGGTGCGCGGACAGATTTTGAGCAAGCTGCGCATCCGCAGTCCTCCGGATCCCGAACCCAGCCCGCCACCGGAGTCGGTACCGGTGGAGGTGATGTTACTTTACAACAGCACGAAGGAGCTGCTGAAGGAGCGCGCGCGCCAGGCCGAAGCCGCGTGCGAGCGGGAGAGCAGCGAGGAGGACTATTACGCCAAAGAGGTGCAGCGGATCAATATGATGCCACTGCGCACAGATACGAGTGAGTGATATGGATTTTTCTCTGAAGTGGTTGCCCATTCGAAGAATGCATTGTAGTTCTGGATGTGTAATTATACCTAATTCTAGTGCATAAATGAGCTTGCTCATCCGAAATGGTTGTGCGTGTGGAAAAAAAAAATTAATAAAATTTAAAGATGATGATTATTGATTAGATTGGTTGAAAATATGTCTTACAATGCTAAAGAAATCTCATGGAACTTTTGAAGTACGTGTCTGGATTATATTTCACCCCCCGAAATATAAGGAATTATATTTTGCTAAACGAAAAATAAATAAATAAATGTCAACTGATGTATGACCAATATGATGTACATTATTTTTATGCCCGATAACCAATATGCAATATTTTTTAGTTTTTGTTTATTTCTGCTTTCTAACACAATAATAATATGATTAATATTGCATATTGTATTATTAAATTATATTTATAGTAGTATTTATTAGACCAATATTGCCTTTTTTTATCACTGATAACCGATATGCAATATTTTTAGTTTTTGTTTATTTCTGCTTTTTTAACACAATAACAACATGACTTTATTGTTAAATTCTGTTTATAGTAGTATTTATTAGACCAATATTGCCTTTTTATGACTGGTGATGCACATTATTTTATGCCTGATAACCGATAACCGATTTTAAACACAATAATAGCATGAATCATATTGCATATTGTGTTTTATAAATTCTATTTATAGTAATATTTATTAGTCAAGTATTGCCTTTTTATGACCGATAACCGATATGCAATATTTTCTGTTTTAATTTCTGCTTTTTAACATAATAAATAACATGTTAATTAGATAACTACAATACAAATATAATGTATGAGTAATTATTATGCCATTATATTTCAGAAAAAATTGTTTTGCTATCTAAATTGTCACAAGCTTATTTTCGTCTTTTTTTAATACATTTAGTTGTTTTTCTTTTAAAAACCTTTTCTGGTGCTTTTCTTTAAAGAAATATGTGGCCTGAAAAATAAAAGTTCTAAGTTTTAAGTTATAATGTATGAATATCAGTATAAAATATCAAACAGATTACTGGTCTGTCTTGTTTTGTATTATGGTAAAAAAACAAATAAATAAATAAATAAAAATACAACTACAATGCAATTTTTCTGATCTGCATAAAGCACAAATTGAAAATAATGGCAATTACAAAAAAAACAAAATATTCTCAGTGTGCTTAATTTTCATTATAATAATGTCACACTACAAAGCAGTTGTTGTTGCCTTAAAAAATACTTAATGCAAAATAATTATTGGTTTTCTTTTGATTTTTGGGTGAAATATGACCAGGACATGCTTTTGTGACATTCCCTTACATACATAGTTTGTATACAATAAAGGTATCAGATTTGAAAAATATATATATTGTTGAAAATATCCCTGAGTCACATATTTGATCTAACAGCTATTATATATAGTGTACCTATAATATACAATTTTGTTGCTAATAATAAGGCAGCTTGAGTTCAGTGAGGCCTCTGAGAAGCTGAAAGGGGTTAGTCATTACATCTGCTGCTTTGGCACCAAGACAAGTTTTATTTCCTTGAGATTGACCCTCTGAAAACCACACTCAGGCCACAAAGTGTAAATAAGGCCAAATCCTGCTTTTGTTCCACAGACTCAATCAACCCGGTTCCTCAGAGCCCATACTTCAGGATAGTGGGCTTCGATGTCACCAACGTGGAGCGAAATTCCAGTACTTTGGTCAAAGCAGAATTTCGCATCTTCAGAGCGCCAAACCCACAGGCGCGCACCACAGAGCAGCGTGTGGAAATATACCAGGTGAGAGAATCGCATGTGGTTTTTCCAGACAAAAGGCTTGGGTCGTTCCAAAGATGAGCAGCGAGTGGCGGCAGCTGAAAGGCTTTGATTCCTCACATATTTTTTCATGCTGTACACAGTGCAAGAAATAGACCAGCAGATGAATGAGTGGGTAAGTCAAATAAGCTTGTGGTTTTTTCCCTTCACAACCACAGATTCTCAAATCTGACGACGTGACAGCACCGTCTCAGAGGTACATCGACTCCAGAACAGTTGAGCCTCGAGCCAAGGGGGCGTGGCTTTCTGTCGACGTCACTGAGACTGTGAAGGAGTGGATGGCGTTCAGAGGTCAGTGAGTTCATCTGGAGGTTTGAACATATATTTACTGCTCGATGAAGCAGAAGAGCAAGCAAAATGAGAAGTATATTCTTCTCTAAGAAAAATAATCTTCTTCCCTTTTAGAGAGAAATCTCGGGCTGAAGATCAGCGTTCACTGTCCCTGCTGTACATTCGTCCCTTCCACAAACAATATCGTCCCTAACAAGAGTGAAGAGTTGGAAGCCAGATTTGCAGGTCATTTTCTCATCATCCTAAATTTTTTATGAAAACAAGAAAGCCAATCAAATGGTAGAAAATTAAAAACCTTTTAATAAATTTGGGCTAAATCATTAAAAAGTCAATGTTTTGACTTTTAACAGCCTTCTGCAGTCCAAATTCATGGTGTATGTAACAGTTTAGTACTTACAATCAATGCAAAAACAGGTTACACATTATTTTAAGGTGTCCCTGTTACAGTGTAATTATACATTTAAGTACTGAGTAATATTAATTAACTACATGTACTTACTACATGGTTACGATTAGGGTTTGGCTTAGGGTTACTTGTATGTAATTATGCATAATTTATTTTAATTATAATAGTAATTATATGTAACGTGTAACAAGGACACCTTGAAATAAAGTGTTACCAAAAAACAGAACAGCTGGTCAACAATTGAGAATGGCTACAAACATTCAACTCAAACAGCAGCAAAGCATCCTAACATGTTAGAGAATAGAATAAATAAATAAATAATACACACGCACACACACAAAATAATATTTTTTTTGTATTTGTCTTACTCTACAAACATAGAGTTAACGTTAATCTTTTTAAAACTGTGATGTTTTGGCCAACTTCAATGCCTTCACCAGAAATACTTTTCAGAATGAAGACAAAAAGGACTTTTTCCTAGTTGTCAAATGTTATTGGAACACTGTTAATGTCATAGGAAACTCATCACATCATTTGTTGTCATTGATATTTTGGATCGATTCATTCCCAGGCATTGATGACGACCTTATAAAGCAGAACAGAAGACCAGGCATGACTAAAGGACAGATTGAATTCAGCACAAAAACTCCCCATTTGATACTAACCCTGCTGCCCACCGACCGTCTGGACAGTCCCATCAAGAAAAACCGCAAGAAGAGATCAGCAGCAGACACATCCATATGCTCACGGTACTGGAGAGTGTGTGTGTAGCATGTCTCTGGAATACTTGATTTTTACTGAGAATCAGATATTTTTGTATAATCTTAACTGTACGTTCCATGCCAGTACACATTGGAAAAGCTAGGTTGCGACTCAAAATGAATGCTAGAATAAAAACAGATGCAAAAACTAGATGCAAGAAACCAAAAGCAATGCATGAAAAACCAATCAGGAACCAACAGAGACATTCAGAGCTGGATGAGATTGATCCTAAAGCGTGCGCATGTAAAATAGAGGTCTAGATTGTATTGCATCACACACCCACAGAACGCATGCAGAGACTCGCCCAGGGAGTGTCACGTCTGATATGCAGTCTGCATCTTGTCTGTCCTGGGAGTAAATGCTCTTTTAAATTGTATTTGTTATGTGGAGTGGTTCCTCTGTGCTAAGCAACATAAAAATGGTCATTAGAGCCACATTTAAGTCAAATCAGAATTTGTTGCTGGAGTCAAAACTGGACAGCAATTATTTAAAGGTTAGTCCATCCAAAAATGAAAATTCTGTCATCATTTGCTCACATAATTTACAGTGTTGTTCCAAACTGACATAATTTCTTCCATGGAGCACAAAGGGTGAATTATGTATTATTTTTTTATTTATTTATTTTTTAAGAATATCCTGCCTGGAGTTATTATTATTAACTAAAACTAATTGTTAATTGAAATAAAGCTAAAATAAAATATAAATATTAGATCCAAAACGTAAATGTATTTCAGTTAGTTTCGTTTAGTTTAAGCACTAAAATTGGAAATAACTGGAAATAAGAAATAAAAATAAAGCTATATAGTTATACTTTAAAAAAATTTAAAAAAAAAAGAAAGAAAGAAAAAAAAAGCACATAGCACAATTAAATTTCAGTCTGTTGCTCTTATAAAACATCTGACTTCAGAAGATTTGGAATATAGTGCAAATGTTGTGCATCTACTTTCATGTTATTTTTATGGTGATTTTTCTTTACCCATTCATTGTAACTACATGAAGAAGAACAACTAGAACATAATTTAAAATTGTGTTACATAGAAGAAAGAAAGTCAGACAAGTCATGTTTTAGGTAAACTACTTTTTCAGCATGATGCATTGCAACCAGAGCTGGGTAGTAACTGCAGATTACATGTAACATGGATTATGTAATCAGATTCCAAAAATTAAGTACTTGTAATTAGATTAAATTACATTTTAAAATACTCGTAATCAGACTACAGTTACTTTTTTATTGATTACATGATTACATATTATTCACACAATAGCAATAAATTATTCATAATTTATTCTTGTCATCATTCTTGTCATTCCCAAACTTTTTATTTGTCAGCCAGATCTCTTTCACCTAATATATTTATTTGAATTCCCCCCTGAGATTTTAAAGTAATAAATTAATACTTAAGTAACATATTGAAGGGACGAATGTACATGTTCACAGTTCTGTGACTATGGTTAATGGTCACATGACACGCAGGTAAACAAATTAATTATTTAGTTTTTTTAATGAAGTGTTTTATTTTGATTGTAATTTTAAAATAATTTATTTTAATTTTACATTCTTATGATTTTTATTTGTATTTAATTAATTATTAGCTTTTTATTTTTATTACAAACCCCCTGCAGTTCCTATACGAACCCCAATGTGGGAAACCTTTACGTAATGTAATGTTTAATGCACTTCATTATGTTAATAACAACAAATGTAATCTGTTTTCTTTCTCTTTGCATTTTTATATCAATATGGTGCAAGGTTGTCCTATTTAAATCAATATGATAAAAATGTTAGGTCAAAAGCATGTCTAACAGTAATCAAAAAGTAATCTAAATATTTTACCTAAAATGTGTAATGTAACGGATTACTTTACTAACTACAATTTTTGTCATGTAATTTGGAATCAGTAACGGATTACAGTTTTCAAGTAATCTACCCAGCTCTGATTGCAAAAAATCATTTTCCCTCCTCCAGGACTGATCAGGGCTGCTGTCTGAGGTCTCTTTATATCGATTTTCGTCGGGACTTGAACTGGAAGTGGATCCACGAGCCAAAAGGGTACAAAGCAAATTTCTGTGCGGGGAACTGTCCTTACCTATGGAGCGCAGACAACCACTACAACATGGTAAATATTGATCAGGCTGAGCATGTTTGAAGGTTGGATGTTAAAGGATCAAGCTCAAAGATGAAATCACCCTGAATCATATTTGCTGAATGAAATCCAGTGCTAGTTTCTTACTAATTTTGTGTTGCTGATTACAAAAATAGTGGCTGCTTTGCTTCAGCACATCACACTTTCTCACAAAATCTGATATGCATTTTGTAGCCTTTTTGCTGTCGACAATCATTTGTAAGGTGAATAAGTCTTTTATTATACCATAATTACCAGAAAACTGCAACAAAGACATGATTTCTTTCTTCCTCTAAACTCGATTACAACTATTTGTTCAATTCTCAGCCCATTTTCACGTGTGATTTATTATTGATGCTTCTCGATACTTCTCTTTGTCATTAAAAATGAAAGGCATTGACATTTGAAGTGCATTATGGCTGATACATGTGTAGAATCTGCAAGATATTCATTCTTATTTTGTGAAAACACTGTATGTGATGGAATGTTTTTGTTGAAACTTTTGAACTCATAGGCCTTTCTTTGCAAATCAGCCGAATTGTTTTAAGATGCAGGACTGTGTTAACTACAGTAAAACTACATTTCTAATCAAACTTGCTTAGTGTTCACTCTAAAATGTTGCATTTAGATCTGCTTAGAGTTTCTCTGTCTGTCTTCCTTTTAGATTCTCCCGCTGTATAATAAAATGAATCCAGAAGCATCAGCATCTCCGTGTTGTGTTCCTCAGGACCTGGAGCCCCTCACCATTGTTTATTTCTTAGGCCGAACCCCCCGTGTGGAGCAGCTCTCCAACATGGTGGTCCGGTCCTGCAAGTGCCGTTGATGCAGTGGAGAAAGAAGACATAGAGATCTCAGACGGAGAACAGAAAACAGGTGGATTAGAGAAGAGCAAACTAACATCTCAATGAACGGCATCTTAAAGGGATACTCCACCCAAAAATGAAAATTGTCATCATTTCCTCATCCTCATGTCGTTCCAAATTTGTATGCATTTCTTTCTTCTGACAAACACCAAAGAAAATGTTCTGAAGAATGTTGGGAATCAAACCATTGACTTCTATTGTGACACTGAGACATTTCTCAAAATGTCGTCTTTTATGGTCTACAGAAGAAAGAAATGAATCTTTATTTTTGGGAGAACTTGTGGGATGAGGAATAGTGTATAATCATACATCAAGCATCTTCAATATAGGAGCGATAACCGTCTCCTGCATTGGTAATAGTCTAATAAATAAGCTTTTTTGACTAATATCTCCTCGCATTTTCAGTATCGCAACTGACATACAAAATACACGCCAGCAGTACATCTTTTTTTAGTTTTTGTACGAAGTTTACTGTAGATCGGTTTATATTTTTGCAAATGTAAATAGTCTTTGGTGATGTTTATATATGTTTATTTGCTAAATACAATAAATTTTGATTAGATAATAATACTTTGTGGCCTTTTTATTCATTTTCATCACATTTCTTGAAGTAGATTATTGGCTGTGGCTTATATTTCTTTAGTATACGGCCCAACGAGTGGCCTACTCTCAAGATTTCCTTTTTTTCTTCAAACGATAACTGTGTGGTCTGCACTCGCTGAAAATGCAGATTTGACTAGTGGACTCAACAGCCAGATGCGGTTCGAGGTTAGAAAATCTCCGACGTAAACAGGATGTGAACAATTTCCAGACACCGACCACTCACGAAATGCCAAATTTAAACGCTTGGGGTTCAGGGTTTGTGGTGACATGGCAGAAAGAACAGTGGGCGAAAAAGCAGGCCGACCCACCGAGTCGAAATCGCCTGTAGGACGTGTTTCAATCGCACCATGTGATGGCTTTGATTTGTATAATCTGGCAGTGCCATCCACACCCTATAATGCTGAGCGATATAATTTCATCTGATCTGTGGGAAGTCGGAAGGAATGTTGACTTGGCCTACATATCGGCTGTTTGTTTTTGTTCTGCCTATAACGCCTCAACATGTCCTTTAAAAACCTATAGCTGCTGGCATGACATTAAAAGTTTGTTTTTGAGTGAAAAACACCGCTTAAATGTTTATCTGTGGCTGGTGAGAATGATCTGTCGGGACTGACAGGGTTTCTGTGTTTGGCTCCCAGAGCTAAAACGAGCAAATTCCTCTGTCTCTTGCTCAGTGAAAACAACTTTTATAACTTGATAGGAAATGGGGGATGCAAAGGGAGAGAAGGAGAGCATATTGTTACATAACAGTCCTTAAAATGAACCGACAAAAATACTTATTGTCGCTTACGCAACATTGACTCAGCGTTCTCCGCAAAAGGCTGATTGGTGGAGTGCAAATTCGAAACCTCAGGGCACGAAAGAGAACGATCAGCCGTCTGAGGGCCGTGTGGTTTGAGAAGAGCAGGCTGGGTGTGAGAGCAGCTCTGGGACACATGGTTTTGACGGGGTGTGAATGTGCACAAGTGTCGTGAGAGTTGCATAGCAGTCTAAACACAGCAGACTGTGATCTCAATTAGCAGCCATTGGTTGAATCCTTTCTGCAGATCAACATTTTTAGGAAAATTTTAAATGCATTACAACAATTTTACTGCTTTCCTGTAGCTCAAACCTGAATGCAGTCTTAAGTCGCTTCGGATAAAAATGTCTGCAAAATGCATAAATGTATGAGAAACAGTTCTACATAGAATATTAGAGTTATAATTACTGAAATATGTGCTTTTTCGGTTAAAAATGCTTCCACCTATTTATACAAACCACAGAATATACCTGTGATGTTATTAGTTAAAAAATGCACATGCATACATTTTTTTTAAACTGCAGCAAGTTGTTTGAAGTCATCAATATTTGATATTCTTCAAAACCAATATGATCGTCTCACCATCTGAGGGCACCATATCAGTTTTTACTTATATATTTTCTTTTTATTTTAATTTTATTAAAATTAAAAATTTTATTTAATTTTATTAGTTTAGTAATTTTAGTAATTAGTAATTAGTTTAGTAATTTTGTTGTGTTTTTGTCATTTTCTTGTGGTTGTTTTTATAGAGTATGTCTATATAGATTTTATTCATTTTAATTTCAGTTTTAGTTTTTAGTTATTTTAGTATATCAAGTTAAAGCTAAATTAAATGAAAAATGTTGCTATGGCAAATAACTGATATAAAAAAAACATGTTTTACTTTATTTCAGTTAATGTTATTTCTTATATATACTTGGAAGTAATCTTACAGAAGTGACAAAAAGTTTTTTTTTTTTTTTTTTTTTTGGATAACTATAATAATCCTGCATGAAATTCTGATCCATTCAGGAAAATAAGACCGAGATATTGAATATTGCTTTATAAATATGCTAACTGCAGCACAAAATATAGTCCAAAGAAGCCAGGATCCTAGATGTGATGTTCTTAAGTCTAGACTTTTATGGGGCACCATGTCCACTTACAGTACCTTCATCAAGAACCCAGGACATTGACATATTTCAAAATGGTAACAAATATTTATAATGTCTAATCACTAATAATAATGTTTTCAAATGATCTCTTTGGCATTACTGATTGAGTCTCTGTTTGTCTTTGTCTGAAGCAGAGATGGAGAGACAGAAGATATTCTGGTAGTTCGTTCATGGCTATAAACAGGAAGATTCTTGGTCATGGCAGAGTGTGTGAGTACTCATACAACATACTTTTATATACACAGCAAAATCATAGAGAAGCTTTTATGGAGAGGATGTCAAGCAAATTCTTTATTCATTAAAAATCTTTCAATATGCCCCAGTAATTATAAAAACATATGCTAAAGATAAACACCCACTGCAGCAGTTACAAAATGGCTTCTGAATACATGCATGAACCGAAAAGCACTTATTTATAGTTTATGTATTTATAGAGTTCAGAGAGGATGGCGAAATGTTGCTTCACACTTGCGTGATATATAAAACTAATGTATCTTTCCACAGATATGCCACAAAATATGACCTGAAACTCTTTGTTTTATTTTAATGTCAGCTCAGGATGCCAACTAATGCAAACTTATGCTAGATTCATTTTATGTTATATACCAGTTTATCAAACATATACTGTAGTTTTCACAACAAAATATTGGATTTTTGTATCTCATGCTTTTAAAAAAGTTCAAGGACAGTGTGTTTGTGGAATGTGCCAAAAAAAAAAAATCCTGCATTTGCCAATGAGAAAAAAACTAGAAAGAGGAGAACAGAGAAAGTATTTAGAAACTGATTTGAATTAAAGCATTATGCCATTTAGGGTGTATTTTGTTAGACTATTGGGTTCCTGACATCTCACGACATGAACAGAGGATGGAGTTATTGAAACGTTCGACCCATAATGCCCAGAAGCTAATCTTGTGGATGAGCGCTCTAGCCAAAAGTGAATCAGGTTTTTAAATGTAAACCATAGCATGGAAACACCAATTAAGTGGTTAAGAAATGACTTGATGTCATCTTAGACAACTTCATAGTTAAGATTTTGTTTTCGACTCATTACTGTTGATGGTGGAAATTTCATTTGTTTTGACTTTTTCAGCTGCTGTCTATATAAATGTGGTTTTTAGCTAATCAAGAACAATGATATTGACCCTTCAGAAGTACAAACTTTGTGTGTTTAAAAGCATAAACTTTAATTTCCCCTTTTGCGGTGTCACATACAGTAATGCAAACCATTCTAGAACATTCCTCTAGATACAAACCAGCACACCACCTCAATGCCAAGCTTTTTGTATTCTTTCAATTCAGAATGCAAAATCTCCAACCACACAAATAGAAACGAACAAATCAGAAAAACAGCAATGGAATATATGATCTGATGTCATGTTCATGCAATGAAGCTGATGAGATGTGAAGTGTTGGATGTGTGGGGATTTTTAGAGGTTACTTGAACATGTCTTGCATTCTGTTTTTACTCCCCAGACAAAAAAGATATTTGAGAACGCAATTATGCAGTTACTAAGAAGTTTCTCTGCCAAAATATCTAAACCGTATCTGCTTCAACAGTACTAAAAGCAACAGCTGTTATTAGTTAGAGTTGCACTGTAATAAGTGGAAAGTATAGAGTAAATGTACTAGAAGACTTTTCTGGGCAGTTATGTCTATGAGATAATCTGAACTTAATACTGTACTTTATTCATCTTTGCGGTTATATGCTGTTTGATGGTACAATGTTATGATGAAATATACCATAATCATCTATGCAGAGCAAGTGATTTGTGTTTCTGTCTCTATATCTGGCTTGATAAATATCTTTTACTGCCTGAAATTAACGTTCAACATTCAGTTCTGCTGTTTAAATCTCTTTAAAAAGATATTGATGTTTGTTATTCAAAATCAAATCATTTTTCCAATCTAGTTTGAACTGTTTGGGAGTTTTGACAGGTTTCATTGAAGTTCCTAAACCTGCATTTAAAGGGATAGTTCACCCAAGAATGAAAATTCTGTCATTAATTACTCACCGTTCAAACCCATAAGACCTTCGTTCATCTTCACAACACAAATAATAAGATATTTTTGATGAAATCCGAGAGCTTTCTGACCCTGCACAGACAGCAATGTAACTGAAATGTTCCCAGACCCAGAAACATAGTATAAAAACTTTGTTAAAATAGTCCATGTGACATCAGTGGTTCAACCATTTTACGGTGATTTTTAATTTGTGTTTCGAAGATGATGGTCTCACTGGTTTGGAACGACGTGAGGGTGAGTAATTAATGACAGAATTTTCATTTTTGGGTGACCTATCCCATTAATTCATTCCATGGTTTTCTACTCTGTGCAAGATTATGGAGTTTTTCTATATAATTTACAAAATGACAGTTTAATATTTACTTCCATTAACAATAGACTGCTTTCCAAGTCCAGCTGCGTCACTGACCATTTCTAAAGTTCCAGAAATGGACTGCAGTCACGCTCAGGTTACGAAAGGAAACAGCTTCCGGTTCGAGACATTAGTATTCTGGGTGTAGAAGTTGTGTTAGGTGTGGCTGAAGTGCAGAGGTAGAATTTAAGGGTGCTTTAGAAGCCCTGCGGAAAAGCTCCTCTGTAAACCGCCACCATGTGTTTGTCCTCTTCTCTCTAAATACCCCCTTTACTCTGCAACCAGCATTTATCCCCACAGCCAAGGCCTAACAAAAGCCATTCCTGGATCTGTCTCACGCTGGGACATACTCGCTCCCTCTCTCATTCGCCTCGTCTTCCCACACCAAGGGCATTTAAAAGCTCATCTAGCTCCTGTTGTGCAAAGTCACCATCGAAATTGCTTCTTTTTGTAAACATTCATGCTGTAAAATGTGTTTGGGTAATTGTATAGATATCCGCTCTGGAAAGTGAGCAGTGTGTTCAGAGCGGGTCTGTGTGTGTAAGCCGCAAGCTGCAGGGCAAATATAACATTTGGTACAAACAACCGACTGATTATGCTCTGTTAAGCATTTTTTTTTAATCACAGGATACAGTTTAAGAAAACCTTGAGATTTGCCCAGTTCAGATGACCACAAGAGGGCGCCTACTAATGGTTTCGTGTTAAGCAGTTAAAGCTTGATATGGAGCAGGTTAGCACCTGCTGGTAGATTCTGTAACTACATCCTCCAGCCAAAATTATTTAGACGTTCAAAAGTAGCCTTGTAATAATAAGATTGCCATTTTCTCCAGGTATTTTAGATCTCTTTGTCTAAAATCAGCTGTGATGTCCAAAAAAAAAAAAAAAATCAGAAATGAAACATTAATCGACAACCAAAACATTGTATTCATGACAAAATAAATTTGGCACGAATAAAATGAAATTTCAATAAACAATGTGCATCTTACAACAAATTGTCTCAAACATTTTCTCAAAGTTTATCATGCAAAATATAAACAGTATTTTTTAATGTATATTACTAAAGCATATAACTAACTATAATACTAAAAACTGTTAGGGGAATATTAACAAGCAAGACACTACAAATAAAATATCACTCCTAGAAACATAACAGCATTTACCTTTTTTTTTGTGTGTATTTACAAATCAAAACACCAACCTATTACACAGACATCATACAATTTACAGTGAATTCTATTAAATATGACTAAAAGATGACAACTGGTGGCAGTTAAACATTAAAATAAACATCTGATTTGCTGAATAATCACAATGCTGAAATGTCTGCATATTTCTGGCTATGTTCAGAATAGAATGCTACATTTATTAAATATATGTAAGAGAACACATCTAATTTTACATAATAGTGAGATACACTGCTGATGCATGACTTTATGAAGCATTTTATTTATCATATGGTGTCCAGTTAATATTTTGGAAATAAAAATTGGTTATTTTGCATTTTGCAAAAATCAGTTAAATCAAAAAATGATGGGAAATGCTTAACGTGGATGATGTTAGTTCAGATTCATCTGGAAATGGATGGTAAAGGTAAGCAAATTGCATTGTGGGATAGGCTACAGAACTTAGTAGTGTGCTCTATTGTTTAGTGTACATTTAAGCAAATGTTGTGCACAGTACTGTTTAAAAGTTTGGGGTCAGTAAAAAAATTTTTTAAGAAATTAATTTTTATTTAGCAAGGATGCAGTCAATTGATTTAAAGTGACAGTTAAGACATTTATAGAATAATGTTACAAACATTTCATTTCTATTTCAAATAAACGCTGTTATTTTGAAAAAAAAAAAAAAAAAAAAAAGTATCACGGTTTTCACAAGCACCATAGCTGTTTTTAACAATAATGGAAAGAAATGTTTCTTAAGCATCAAATCAGCATATTAGAATGATTTCTGAAGGATCATGTGACACTGAAGTCCGGAGTAATGATGCTGAAAATTCAGCTTTGATCACAGGAATAAATTGCATTTTAAGATACATTACAATAAAAAACAGTTATTCTGAATTGTAAAAATATTTCACAATATTACTATTTTTACTGTATTTTTAATCAAATAAATGCAGCCTTGGACATTAAAAAAAGGGTAAAAGTTTTACCCCAAACTTTTGACAAGTACATACTGCAGAAATGGTAGTATGCTATTCTGAACAAAGCCACTTTACGTTTGTCTGGAAGGCAATGCGCAAACCATTTTCATTTAAGCTATATTTACATGCATATTTGTGATGGTCTGCATCAGTCATGTTTGGCATCTTCAAACTGTGATGCTGAAAGCTAACAGCTCCTTTGGTCAGATGTTTATTTGTCAGGTTTGAGGTGGAGGTGTTGGAGGGTGTGATGGAGGTTGTAGTTCACTACTGATCTCCCTCTGCAGTCTGATAGGATGTGAGTGGGGAATCGGTCTCATCATGCTCCTCCTCTTGGCTTTGCGTTGGCGGTTCTGTCCAGCAGGTTTGACCCGATCACTAAGAGCGTCTGAGGACTCATCAATGTATGCCAGATTCTCGCCAAAGAAGTCCAGAAGAGAGGGATGAGGTGGACCGCAGCTGTCAACCACGACGACAGGAACATCCTTCTGACTTTCCAGTGATCTGAGAGTCCCTTCAGCTCCAGATTCCAGGTCCGCTGAGTTATGGGAGTTTGACTCGTATTCATATTCCGACCAGGATTCTGACGGCGTCTCGGATCCAGAGACTGATCCCGTTCCAGATTCTGAAGGGGACCTGGAAATGGCTCTGGACCCGGGTCTCGATGGCAGTTTTGGCTCTAACCTTGAGACGGATCTTGACGCTGGTCCTACCGTCAGCCTAGATCCTGGTCTCACCTCATACGCCCCATCTATTCTACACCACGACCTGGATCGGGACAGCGCTTCAGACCTGAAATCAGACCCGGGGGTGTACTTGCATGCAGGCCATCCGAGAATCAGATGTCCGTTCTCTCGGATAACATCAGCATCGAGGGAGATCCCATGAGCCAATCCCGTTGCGCTCAGTCTTAGGTGGCGATGATGGCGGCGACGCTTCCGTCTACGTCGGCGTTGGAGCTGAAAGGGGTCGTTGAGATCCAGTGGCACAGGAATGCGGAAGTCCATAGACATGTTCTGGATGTTCTGAGTCCAGTCTGTTGCATGAGCTCTCAGCTCCTCCATCTAAAAGAAAAACATAGTACCATAAATAATTAATTTTATGGGGGAAAAAATGGGGATTTTTTGCAATACAAGCAGTAAAAAAGTGGTTAATAACAGCCTAAAAAAATCATGCACAAAAATGTTGCCATACTATTTTAACAAACTATCATTTGGGACAAATCCTAATACTATACAATATCATTCAAAAGTTTGGGGATTTTTTAAATATTTTAAAAGAAGTCTCTTGTTCACCAAGGCTGCATTTATTACAGTAAAAACTGTAATATTGTTAAATATTATTACAATTTAAAATAACTTTTCTATATTAATATATTTTAAAATGTAATTTATTCCTGTGAATCAAAGCTGAATTTTCAGTATCATTATTCCAGTCTTCAGTGTCACATGATCCTTCAGAAATCATTCTAATATGCTAATTTTTTGTTCAAGAAACATTTCTTATTATTACTGTTGAAAAATGTTGCTGCTTAATTTTTACTTTTATTTTTTTTTTTTTTTGGAAACCGTTATACTTTTTTTCAGGATTCTTTGATGAATAGAAAGTTCAAAAGAACAGCATTTATTTGAAATGGAAATCTTTTGTAGCACTATAAATATCTTTACTTTAACTTTTGTTCAATTTAATGGATCCTTGCTGAATAAAACTATTAATTTCTTAAAAAAAAAAAACTAAAAAAAAACAGTAGTGTATATCTCACATACAAATTGGTTAAATTTAGTTTAAATAGTCCATACCACAATAGTAGTCCACTGTGGAAAAACTGAAATGGATAAATCCATTGTTCATTGTGTCTGTCTCACCTCTGCACGTGTTTTCTTTGACAGCACTCTAAGCCAGTTCCCAATCATAGTGAGGATAGATGCAAAATACGCCAGACCAAAGACTATCCACAACCACACCAACGGCTTGTACAGGGGCGTTCCATCTCTCCTGTTCTCTGAAATAGAGGAAAGAGAAAGATAATAACACAGGGTTTGTTCACAGGGGTGGTGTGGCCTGGTGGTTGAAAGCTCTGGGCTGGTATAATGGGAAGATTGCTGGTTTGAAGATTGAGCCATGGGCAAAGACCATTGTTCAAATGAGCAAAACACTTAAAGAAATATTCAGAGTTAAATACAAGTTAAGCTCTACCAAAAATATACACTACCACTCAAATGTTTTTGGTCGGTTTTTGGTGTTTTTGAAGTTTCTTATGCTCAACAAGGCTGCATTTTTTTTTAAATAAAAAAATACAATAAATACAGTAATACTGTGAAATAATTTCACACATTTAAAATAACTGTGTTCGATTTTAATATATTAAATGTAATTTATTCCTAAATTTTCAGCAGCCATAACATGATCCTTCAGAAATCATTCTAATATGCTGATTTGATGATTATTATCAATTTAATTTTTAAAACAGTTGTGCTGAAAAATATATGGAAACTGTGATGCACTTTTTTTTAGGATTCTTTGATGAACAGAAAGTTCAAAAGAACAGCATTTACTTGAAATAGAATATCTTCTGTATAAATGTCTTTACTGTAACATTTGATTTAATGCATCCTCACTTATATAATATATATATATATATATATATATATATATAAAAATTACTACAAGAAAAAATATTACAGTTAAAAATATTTTAAAAAGTGGTTAAATGTGGTCTGTTACAGTTCAATACCCTGTCATTGACTAAAATAACAATGTAGTCAGTTAAATGGAAAATGGACTTAATGAATATGGCATAATGAAATATTGAACAAATTTAAAGCTTTTTTTTTTTTCTTTTTGCAAAAAACAGTCTTGAGTAAAACAAAACAAAAAATGTAAAAAAAAATAAATAAATAAATAAAATAAAAAAAACTAGACTGAGTTTGGAGTTTGATTGTTAATTAAATAATGTGAAAACTAGGAAGTCGATGAAACTGTTCCTTGATTAGGTCTGCTGTAAGTCGCTGTAAGTCACTTTTCGTCTGTTAAATGACAAATTACTAACCTCTCAAAAGATTCTCATAGATTAGAGATAAGTGCCTGCTCTAGTCTAAAATTACAGCTATTACAATTAATTCTATTACAATTAGTATCTATGGCTTCAAAAAAACAGATAATTAGATGATGTAAATGTCTGCAACTTTGTGGCTGTCTGGATACAATGACCACAAAACATCCTGCAATTCCAGGCGTAATACAATATTGAGCTCCTTAACAGAATTATCATATGGTCACATGACACAGTAAACTAAGTCATATGTAATGATTATTGTTTGTAGACATCATATATCTGTGCACCTGCCACATAGTCCCCAAAGCCCACCGTGGTCAGGGTGATCACGACAAAGTACACCGCTTCCAACAGGCTCCAGCGCTCCACTTCCTGAAACACCATGGTCGGCACAGCGATGAAGACTAAACAGCCAATCAGGATGGAGAAGACAGCGGAGATGACACGGACACTGGTGGGCTTCACACCCTTACGCTGTTCAGCAGGAAAAAAATCATGATGAAGATTAAGATGTCTTATTTTAATGTCTTATTTTTCTCTTAAAAAATGACAGGCTTTAGTATGTTCTGATTGCATGGCGGTTTTTGCCAAAGACTTTCTGATCAGCTCAATGGAAAACAACTCAAGGCCGTCTTTTTGCGCTGCACGCAGTTTACAATAATAATTACAAGGCAATACTCTCTTATTTTTTTAATCTATATTGTGAAGGTTTTCACAGAGGGATTTGTTCGTATGTCATTTGCCTGATGTTACGCATTTCTAAAAACATTGTGATTGTTGACATTATTTTCTATGGAAGCTTGCTTCCGCCATGGAATAATTTTTTTTTTTTTAAATGTAATTGTGACTTTTTATCTTTTTATCAATTCAGACTTTGTGATATTTGCAAGATTATTGCGAGAAATAAACAAACAAAAAAAATTCTGCAATTCAGAGTTTACATCTCGCAATTCTGAGTTTTTTTTCTCTGAATTCTGAATTTACATCTTGTGAAAAACTTTTTTCTGCAATTCAGAGTATACATCTCGCAATTCTGACTTTTTTCACTGAATTCTGAATTTACATCTCGCGATATAAACAAAAAAAATATTTTTATTCAATTCAGAGTATACATCTCGCAATTCTGACTTTTTTCACTGAATTCTCAATTTACATCTCGCGATATAAACAAAAAAACTTTTTTATTCAATTCAGAGTATACATCTCGCAATTCTGACTTTTTTCTCTGAATTCTGAATTTACATCTTGCGATATAAACAAAAAAAAAATTCTGTGATTTAGAGTTTACATCTTGCAATTCAGACTTTTGTCTCTGAATTCTGAATTTACATCTTGCAGTTTGGCCATTTCTTCTCTGAATTGCAAGTTTATTTCTCACAATTCTGATATTTTTTCTCAGGCTTGATAAAAAAAATCTTATCTAAAATCTGCTCTGTAAAAACATTTGACTTTAATATGTCAGCAAAATGAAACAAGAATTTTGAACCTAGCTTTATCCAAAATTTGTATTTCTGTTCTGGAAATGTATGCAAATTAGTGTATATTTAATTAAATAATGCCTAATTTACATATAGAAAATTTCTGAAAACTTGTAATACAAAAAAGTGCTTGTAATTTATAATGAAATCAATCAGTTGGGGAAGTATGGTGATATCTTTTATTTATTTATTTATTTATTTTAATTCTAATCACCTGGAGTGTCTTGCAATAAGTCTGCACACTATTTTCGTAGCAACTGGCTTGATGGAAGTTCAGCACTTGCCATGTACTTTAAACAGTTGCTTTTAAAGTGCCTGTTTCAAGATGGAGCTCAAATTGAAGGTCATCCTTCATTACTGTCTTTAGAACAATCTTAAGGAAAAAAAGATCATTTTTTATTATTACATTACTATGAAATGTTTTGTAATACAAAGACAATTTCTTTGTCAAAAGTTCATGTTGCAAATGCTCTTTACAATGAGTTGTTAATAAAATATATCATCACTTACTGTTTTATCTCTTCATCCACATTATTAATCTAATTTTGTAATGATCTGAATATTGAGAAGTCACTTACCAAGAACAGTCTCTCTATCTTTGCCACCGCTCTCCTCAGCAGGGTGCCCAGGTGGTCTCCAACACCTGCTAACAGTATCCCAAACATGGGGATCCCCACCAGAGCATAAAATATACAGAACAGCTGACCACCTTTTGTCTTGGGCGAAATGTTTCCAAAGCCTAGTGAAGAGGAGAGCATGTGAAATGAAGCTCCTAAGATGATGAAAGTGAAAAATAAAAATCTAAAGTGAAAAATCTCACCAATAGTAGTTATGATGGTACCACAGAAGAAGAAAGCATTGGATGGATCCCATCTGCTGGTGTAATTTGATATGCTTCTGGCGTCCACACCTGCTTCAATAGCATCAACCACTTTCTAAAGTGAAAAGATGATTGAATTATCACTGTTGCCCCAGTGTACATATATATCTACACACACACACAGAACATTTATAAAAATACCTGTTGTTATTGTTAACTTAAAAATAAAAATAAAAATAAAAAATTAAAATGTTAATTAAAATAAAGCTCAAATAAAATTAAACATAAAAAAAACAAACAAACTTGAAAATTTAAAAAAGAAATTTAGAAATGTTTTTTGTCAAGTAATTGAAATAAGGTAAGTAATAACTAAATATATATTTTTAAATATTATATAAAACAAAATTAAAAAGGACAAAAGCACATTACAAAATTAGCAAAACTATAATTTGCTATATTATTTGAATACTATTGTAGTATTTATTAATATTTTCATTTGCCTTTTATTTTATATTTTCAGTTTTCAGTTTTATAATTTTAGTTTAAATTTTTATATATTTTCAGTTTTTTAAGCTTTAGTAATTTCGTTATGTGCTTTTGTCATTTTATTAATTTTTGTTCTTTTTATATGTATTTTTTTTGTAACTTTAGTTAGTACTTCAACTTAAATTTATTTTATTTCAGTCACTTGCCAAGACATTTCTATTTTTAAGTTTTTCATCTAATATTTTATTTTATCTTTATTTTAATAAACATTTAAATTTTTAATAGCTTTACCCAGACAATTATTGGTTATATCCACTATAAAGAATTCAAAGTAGTAAATAAATAAAGGTTATTGGAGTATGTTATACATAATAAAATATTATTATAATTTCATGTTTAATTCAGTGTGTTGCTTGTCATTTCTTTGTCATTAATGAGAAACTTACTAGCAATTTCAGAATGTTAATTATTTCTACACAAAACTTTTTCCCCAGCGTAACTGATTGTAATTTCGCTCAAGTTTTTTACGTTATTCAAACTGACCTCTGTGAACTCTCTTAGACTGTAAGGAGTGACGCAGCTGTGGTTCTGTAGGAAAGCCATTCGAGACGTCATCAGCTCGCGGTGAGCCCATTCCTCCCTGGAGGACTCCAGCCAGCCGAACACCAGAGCCCCCAACACCAAATACAGCAGCACGGCTGCCAGGATGGTCAACAGTGTTGTGTACCGCATGGCTACGAGGTGCTGATGACGTCAAACAAGATGCCGCATACTGTGGATGAATGTTTTGGAAACATTGATAATCATGTGTCCATCAGGTTAGGTGGAGCGAAGAGAAGAACGTCAAGGGAAACGAACACAATAATGAAATTATCTCTGGTTATCATGGTAAATGAAGAAATGTGAGTGGTTTTGACTATCTGGCAAAGTACAGTGGCCCCAAAAAGTATTTAGGATCACTTCAAAGTATGTTAAAATTACACTTAAAATATCAGAATGTCATTGCAAAACAAATTAAAAACATTAAGTCACATTTTGAACAGCATTTTGTGTTTGTGCACCCTCTTTTTAAAATAAATGTCAGCTTTTTTGATATTTTGGTATCTATTGCAATGGCATTCATTTATTATTATGAGCGCCTAAGTAACAGAATATTTCTAGGGTCACTGTATATGTAATAGAAAACAGAGATTAATTATTTACCTTATCAAAGTTGTTTTTCCAAAATCACTGTTTTCTCCATTTCCTCCATATCAGATGTTGGCTGTAGTCGTTTATACACTCTTCTTGTCTCTGCACAGCCTCTTCCACTGGCGTGCACAAAAACCTGAGACACATAATGGTCAAAAAATGTCCTGAACACCCTGAAACTGACTCCAGATCAGCTTTGAGCTTCAGGAGCTTTGACCCAGTTCAGACACATAACAGGAGAGGGGTAAAGGCACAGAGGTAAGAAGACAACACATGACGGCATTGAAACAGAACTTCTGGCAAAGGTCTATGTAAACAAATAGTTCTACGGCCCTCTGACAGAACCTTGATGCTCACCAGGGCTCTCTAGGACCTGCTTTGGTTACCATATATTATGGTATACATTATGTTGTCACTTTAAGTATTTGCAATCATTTGTTTTACTTTACTGTGTTATGTTTTATGTTGCATTTATTATGATCGTAAATATGCACAACTTGTATGTGTGAAATTATTAAGAATTAAGTTTTTTTTTTTTTACAAAGATTATTAAATCATTACGGATCTTACAAAATAAACAACTGTAGATGGGTGAAACACAAAAAAAAAAAAAAAAAAGGGCAAATATTTTGGAATAAAAAACTGTGTTGCTCCCAAGATCAGGTTGAAGCCTTTCATTTATTAAATTAAAATGACTTTGATATTAAGTTTCTCAGACTTTACTTTATTAACCAAGTAATGTATATTGATACATCCTATAATAAATAGACTTTCATACAATACAATGTCTCTATATGCTTTCAAAGTAAATTCATACTTCATAATTCATCTTCACTCTCAGAAAAAAAAAAAAAAAACAAGTACAAAAGCTGTCAGTGTGGAGGTACCTTTTCAAAAGGTACACCTTTGTACCTTGTTTACCCCTAAGAGGTGCATATTAGTCCCTCAAAAACACATATTAATAGGCTACCCAAATGACACATATTTTAAAAATGTCCTGCTTCAGAGACAACTTCTGTACCTTTATTTCTGAGAGTGCTCCACGTGCAAAGGAAATTCCTGTTATTGTTTCATTTTTGATTATTTGCAAAGCAACAGGCACTAAAAAGTAACTGTTCACCTTAATATCTACTTTAAAATGTTAACATTTCGTTTAATCAGAGTAATGCTTCACAAAACACCACAAACATGCGTGTAAAGTTTGTGAGGGAGTGTAATCTTACCTCAGCGCGGGTTCCGTCGGGAGATCCCTCTCTCCTGCAGACCACTGAGAGGAGGATACATGCACTTATCAGGACTTTCCCCATTCCCAAGTCTTACGTGAACCTGCCAACATGACAGAAGAAAAAGAGCAGAGAAGAGACGGAGAGAGGAGGGGAGGAGAGAGGATCGTTTGGCAGAGACACCAATGAAAGCTGATAGTTTATTCATCTGTTTCAGGTGTTTAAAACATTTTTGTTGAGCGCTCTTCTCTCATCTTTCATCTCATCTTTGAATGTAAACCACTGGGTTATGTTATGAAATCCCAGCAAACACTCATTATTTTCTGGGAACCAATTATAAACGTTCTAAGAACGTTCTCTGAAGGTTCTTTTGTAAACAAAGACTAACGTTCCCAGAACATTTTGGAAATCCAAAATTTATAGCTGGGATGTTCAATGTTTGTCCATGTGCCTGAATTATAATCTGAGATCCTCCAGAAATTCTATCTTTATTTGCTCGCATTTTATATGCTTTTTAAGACTATAAAGCAGAAATAAAAATTCAGGTGATGTGATCGCGTATTATAATCCTGGATGCTGATTGGTCAGTGCAGTTTGAAATAATCAATAGCCCTTATGTAGCCACGCCCCTTTTCAGCACTTTCGATTTGTGTTTGCAAAGTGTGAAGGTAAGGTTGTACGAATTTATGAATGAACTGCTCGTTTAAAAATCTTCCCGGTCTACTGATGCACATGATAACTTTTCTTAACTCTAAAATCTGTAAATCTGAAGTTCAGACAAAATTCTAAAGATGGCTGCGCAATTGTTTCACTGACAGGTGTATATTTGGGGTCGAGAAGACGTGCTATATCGTAAATATAGCCGGTAATTAATTAATCATGGGATATTTATAAAACATTTTATTAAAAAACAAAGGTTAAGTCAAAGTGCACTAAAAAGCACACTGAGGAGGCAAGTAATGGAAAGTATGAATACTGTCAGCAATTGTAACATTAACGTATAAATTACACATTTACATTTGAAAAAGATTTGGTTTAAACGTTTTTGATTAAACGTGGTTTGGCTGGCTGTGCTGGAGAATACTAAAAGTCATTGAATAATTCACACTGCCTATTTTCACAGTTCACACACATTTTAATTACAATTTAAGCTATTTCATTAAGCACAAAATTGCACTCAACCTACTGAATGGACTGTACAGCCTAGTTTTCATTCATAAAAATGAAATACCCCTCCCAGACTACTGTTAGCTCAATAAAAAAAAATAGCTCAATGTTTTGATGGAAATATGTACAGTATAAATAAGGACATAAATTGTCTTAATTATTTTATAAAAGCAATAAGTAATGCTGTGCATTTCTGAAAAAGAAAAAAAAAAAATTATATATATATATATATATATATATATATATATATATATATATATATACACACAGTGTGTGTGTGTGTGTGTGTGTGTGTGTATGTATGTATATATATATATATATATATATATATATATATATATACAGTGTGTGTGTATGTATATATATATATATATATATATATATATATTATTTTTATTTATTTTTTTTTTTTTACAATATTGCACAACCTTCATACCTAAAATAATGACATAAGCTACAGTGATGACCCAGCATTAAATGGACTGGACGTCTGTCATCTGTGGACAGAAGTGCAATGCTAAATCAACGTAAAACATTAAAGCTCAGAATTCAAAACATTCACTGTAAGGACCGCAGCGGGCCCTCTGGACCCAGCCAAAGCTCAGGAGAAAATAAACAGAACTCCCTGACCGAGCTGATGCGAAGACCAAAATGGCCTTTAAATCCTTTAAAAGCTCTGATATGTGATATCACATCCCTAGACATGCCTTTGATTTCTGCTCCAACAATGACTAACATTTGGCTTTTGAAAACACAAGTGCATAACATCATGTTCATGAGTTATCTCAATCTATTATTACATTATTCTGCAAAACAGGATGTACTTTAACTGTGGAAATTACTTGTGACCGAAGGAGGTTTGTGTTAAGACATCATGCCAGCAGTACATTTCTTACAGATGAGTAGAAATGTTGTGAACCAGAGGAAAAGCATCCACTGTCGACTAAACACAGACCCTTCGAACAACCTGTTCAGCCAAAAGACACAAATGGGAGTCTTTAAAAATGCAGAGAGCTGAAGTGTTTTACATTACTCTCTCTAAATGACTGTTAGAGGTTTGCATAGCATTCGCTTACACTTAACCAAGTGCTGAATCCACTTTGTTTAGAAAGGCCGCATGGATCTGCTGCTCATGAATCTTATAAATTTGATGAAAAATATGATGTAATGTCACAAACAAATGGTGTAAATGGAGTTTCAAATTCACAAAATGTATGGAAATTAAAGAAAGATCCACAAATAAAAACTCACAAAAGAATAAAATGACACAATGTGAGCACTATGTAATGGAAAAAAATAAATAGTAAAGCAAAGTTGACTTAATTTGAGTGTAATTTGCGATAATGACTGGCTGACTATACTGCATGGCTACTTACCAAACAAATCAATAAAAGGACATGAAATATTGATATGGGTTAAAATGATTTAAATATGAGAATAGTGTGTGTATACAAGACAAACGAAACAAGCCCAGCTTTGTATGAAATTATACAGTCAATTATAAAGTTTATTAGTATTAAATATTTAACAGAATGCTGCGACTGACCAATTAAAATGAAATATCTTCAAATCGTTATGAAGTAAACTCCAATTTTAGCTGGTACAGATTTCTACAATGCAAAAAAAACAACACATGGACATTTGGATTTCATTTACGTTTAATAAATGTAAACATTCCAAACTGAAAATCCTACAAACCATTTGACATTTAGAAGAAACACATTCAAGCAAATGTACACACAAATACACAGATGACAGTGAATCAGATAAATAGATTAATCTAATCAAAAACATATCCAAGCTTCTCAAATGCTTCATTACAAACGGACAATGATATAAATACTCCACTGTGCATTATAAAGCTGTTAGATGACAGAGAGAGAAAGAAACGGCCTGACAGTGAATAGCCATACAAGGATCGGAAACAGGGTCAGGTTGTTCTGAGTCATAGCACACACACGCACGCACGCACACACACACTCTCTCTCTCTCTCTCTCTCTCTCTCACACACACACACACACAGTAGTGCACAAAGGCAAGTCTTCAAGACGTGTCTGTCAATAAATAAGGCTATTCACAAAATTCAAGTCTCATAAAATAGGGGTAACACCACCTCTACGCAAACAAAAATATTTTACATTGTTATTTCTGAGCTAATTTATAAAAGGCTCCAAGACTCAAAACTATGAGACATCAATATGCACAATAAGGCATTGCCTTTCAGAAAATTGGGAAAACAAGAGATCACAAAACTTCAATGTCTTTAAATTCTACATCACGACACAAGCAGCACTTAGATTCTGTCATGGTGAGCAGAAGACACCGTTGACATACATTATGATTAAAGAGAGAAATTCCTTCAGCATGGAGACCTGAGAACATACAGATGCTGCTGCTCTGAAATGTGAGTTATATTAGAATAACTAGTAGAAATGACTTCTTTTGATACATTACAAATGTGTGTTGCAAATCATGCAGAGCAAATACCTACGGGAGGTATCAGGTGTGTATGAGTACTATGGCTCGATGTCATCATCATCCTCTTGGGGCGTGGCTTCTCTGCGTGGGAGGGGCATTGCATCAGTTCCCAGAAGCCCCCTACGCAGGACGTACGGACAAGCCGGCCCACTGGGAATATCAGCAAATCCTTCAGGGGATAAAAAGACCATTAAAAGAATAGTTCACCCAAAAAATGAAAAATTGCTGAAAACTGACTCGCCCTCAGGACATCCGAGATGTAGATGAGTTTGTTTCTTCATCTGAACAGATTTGGAGAAGTTTAGCATTACATCACTTGCTCACCAATGGATCCTATGCAGTGAATGGGTGCCATCAGAATGAGCAGTGTAGGGGAAAGTTACTTTTAAAAAGTAATGCATTACAATATTGCGTTACTCAAGTAATGAGTAACGTTACTTTTGAGTTACTTTTTAAATCTGGGCAGGGCTTGCTTGTTTGTTTTTAATATAAAAAGTTATTTTACAAATATAAAAGCCCTTTCACAACAAAAGTGAAATGAATAAGCCTCAGGCTGAAGGAAATGCAAATGTGAATGTCTGTACAGTAGAGGGCGCAGCTCAAACAAATTGCATGAAGAATATGACGCAGGAGAAGTTCAACACTATTCAGCAATAACAAAAATGAAACACAAATGTGCCATTTTTGCTTAGTATGGTTGAATTGGATCATCGAAGGTCAGTAGCAAAGGCACACTGGTTAAAATGGGATTAAATACATAAATAATATTTGACTCATTTAATGTATTTGATTATTGCAGGTTTGTATAATATTCTGAGATTGCATTTGACTAGTTTTATCATCAACTTTTATTTATTTCTCTCAACATGGCAACACAAGAGCTGTCAGCCAAGACATGGGAAACAAAGTAACTGGTGTTACTTATTTGAAGTAGTAACTCAGATATTTCCTACTAAATTAAAAAGTAATGTGTTACTTTACTAGTTACTTAAAAAAGTAATCTGATTACGCAACTCACGTTACTTGTAATGTGTTACCCCCAAAACTGAGAATGAGTGTCCAAACAGATAACAAAAACATAATTCACAAGTAGTCCAGACGACTCCAGTCCATCAATTAACATCTTGTGAAGAGAAAAGCTGTGTGTTTGTAAGAAACAAATCCATCAAGGCATTTTTTGTTTCCAGCTAAATTTAATGCTAAATTTCTCCAAATCTGTTCTGATAAAGAAACAAACTCATCTTGGATGGCCTGAAGGGGAGTAAATTTTAAGCAGGTTATCATTTTGAAGAACGTTTGGTTTTTAATATAGTATCTAACCTTTCATAACAACTTCTGGCAAGCCATACGGTTCGTATTCGGTTTCGTCGTAAGCGGCAGACATGCGGCTGCGGTTTTGCCTGATGCGTTCGGCGAGGTGAGCTGGGTCATTCATGGGGAACACACTGGACAACAGCAGTTGGTTTGTAACAGACTGAGGGGTTGGAGAGAGGGGCGGTGAGTCTGCAGGCTCTTTATCACCTTTATCTTCCAGCTGTTCTCCATCTGTTTGGGTGCCGGCATGGACGGGTGGCTGTTTGTCCCCCAAAATCAGCTCTTGGCTCTCCTCTGTCTGAGTGGATACACTCTTCACCTCTGTTCTGACCTTGCTGACCTCTACCATTTGACACTGAGCAGATTCATTCTTGATTGGCTTTTCCACATGTTTGTTCTGTTTATCTGTTGTTTCTCCATGACAATGTCCATGTTTATCCAAATCAGCAGTTTCCATAGTTGTAATCTCATTATGCCCAGGGCATAACACATCAGAATTCTGGGAGTCTGCAGTACCATAGGACTCTGTGATTGGATTTGAGTTGATTACCTCGGTCTGATATTTGGTTGAGATGGAAACACTGATTAAGGCATCTTCCTGGCTATTGACACTAGCATCTGCTGCTTTGTTCTGATCCTCGGGAGACACTGAGGCAATTGTCTGAGAATCTGAATTACTGTAATCTGTTGGTTTGGTCTGTGAAGGTGACAGCTTGTCTATAGTGTTACTGTTCATTATATCTGAGACACAGACAGGAGGACTTTTGTCATTAATAGAGCTGCTTTCACATTTGAGTTGAGCATGTTCTTCGGTCATTACATTCTCATTTCCAGTCATCAGATCCTGAAAACAATTAAATGAATAGGTCTGTGATCATTTGGCATTTTATTGCAGACAAAAAGAAAGGTCTGTGATCATTTACCAAATTCCAAATGCTTGCGATTATATTAGGGCTGCACAATTTGGGGGGAAAGAAATCTTACTGTGATTTTTCTAAAAAAAAAAAAAAAATACCATTTGAAATGCAATAAAAATGATAATTTTATTCATAGAACTGTAACATCAATACTAATATTTAATATAATATTTATCTTAATTTCCTAATTTGCAGACGTTATGGTTTTATTTTGATTCATTTATTTTGATTCATCATACAGCCCTATCTTTATTCAGTCTATATTCACAAAAGATGTTAAGCAGAATGATTATCCAGTCATTTTCCAAAAAATAAAAATGAATGAGGAGTTAATGCACTTTTGTTGTCACTTTCCCCAATCATACTCATTGTATAAAAAAAGGCAATCCATAAAAAAAATAAAAAATAAAAAATTATACAGGTCTGTAGTGAAATGAGGGAAAGTGAACTATCACAATTTTCATTAATGGAAAACTATACAGTACAGTTCAACAGTTCAACCATTTTCCATATGTAAATAATTACATGCATTATGAAATGTTATTTACCTCAACAGGTCCTTGAGATTCTCTCACATCGTGTGTCATTTGAGTTTCAGGTGAGACATGCTCCCCCAAGTTGTTCTGGTCATTTGTGTCGGCTAATCCGGATTGATATGCCACATCTATGACAGTGCACTGGTGCATTGTGGTTCTACAGCAGATAGAGCACAGACTAAAGGGTCTTTCATTAAGGGTCCTACATAAACATCGCTCATTCACTGAACCTGTGTTTAACTTCCCCATCTCAGGACCAACATACCCATAATTCACAATAAGTACCTCACACTGCCTTTAAAATTTTTATGAACAAACACTGTTTACATTACTACATTGCTTATCGCATATTTATCTTCAACAAATGCCAGTCAATGGATGTTACCTTGTCATTTGAGACTGCATGTGCAGCTTTCTGGGACTGCAGGGGAGGTACAACTCAAACTCTTTTAGCACGATGGAGGGTGAGTTGTTGCCCACTGTTTCCTCCGAGAGCTTCCAGAATTCTAGTTCTTCAGCTTGTGTCCTGTTCTGCTCAGAGAGGTGCTGGATTTGCTCTTGTAATGCTTGGATCTTGAGGACACAGAGAATATGAATTAAAAAGAATAAAATGAACATGATCTAAATGTACTGTACATCCATTTATCCAAAGCGCCTTACAAACGAGGACAATAGAAGCAATCAAAACTGACAAAAGCGCAATAATAAGTGCTGTGACATGTCTCAGTTAGTCTAACGCAGTACACGTAGTAAGGTTTTTTTTTTTTTTTTTTTTAGAATAAATAAAAAGAAAACAAGTAGATGGAAAAGAAAAAAAATAGAGAACGCTAGTGTTAGAGGGTCATTTTTTTAATAAATAAAAAGAGAACAAGTCGAAAGAACAGAAAAAAAAATAGGAGAACACTAGTATTAGAGGGCCATTTTTTAAAATAAATAAGAAAAGTAGATGGAATAGAAAAGAATAGAGAACGCTAGTGTTAGGGGTCATTTTTTAATAAATAAAACAAACAATTCAAAAGAATAGAAAAAGAAAAGAGAACGCTAGTGTTAGAGGGTCATTTTTTAATAAATAAAACAAACAATTCAAAAGAATAGAAAAAGAAAAGAGAACGCTAGTGTTAGAGGGTCATTTTTTAATAAATAAAACAAACAATTCAAAAGAATAGAAAAAGAAAAGAGAACGCTAGTGTTAGAGGGTCATTTTTTATAATAAATGAAAAGAAAACAAGTGGAAAGAATAGAAACAGAATAGAGAACGCTAAATGTTAGAGGGTCATTTTTTATAATAAATATAAAGAAAACAGATGGAATAGAAAAAGAAAAGAGAACGCTAGTGTTACAGGGTCATTTTTTATAATAAATAAAAAGAAAACAGTCGAAAGAATAGAAAAAGAATAGAGAATGTTAGTGTTAGAGGGTCATTTTTTATAATAAATGAAAAGAAAACAAGTGGAAAGAATAGAAATAGAATAGAGAACGCTAAATGTTAGAGGGTCATTTTTTATAATAAATATAAAGAAAACAGATGGAATAGAAAACGAAAAGAGAACGCTAGTGTTACAGGGTCATTTTTTATAATAAATAAAAAGAAAACAGTCGAAAGAATAGAAAAAGAATAGAGAATGTTAGTGTTAGAGGGTCATTTTTTATAATAAATGAAAAGAAAACAAGTGGAAAGAATAGAAATAGAATAGAGAACGCTAAATGTTAGAGGGTCATTTTTTATAATAAATATAAAGAAAACAGATGGAATAGAAAAAGAAAAGAGAACGCTAGTGTTACAGGGTCATTTTTTATAATAAATATAAAGAAAACAGATGGAATAGAAAAAGAAAAGAGAACGCTAGTGTTACAGGGTCATTTTTTATAATAAATATAAAGAAAACAGATGGAATAGAAAACGAAAAGAGAACGCTAGTGTTACAGGGTCATTTTTTATAATAAATAAAAAGAAAACAGTCGAAAGAATAGAAAAAGAAAAGAGAATGTTAGTGTTAGAGGGTCATTTTTTATAAAAGATAAAAATAAATCAAGTAGATGGAAAAGAAACAGAATAGAGAATGCTAGTGTTAGAAGGTCAAGTGTAGATAAAAGAGTTTTTTTTACCCCGCACAAAACAAAACAATAAAAAACAAACAAAACAAATTTCTTATTGTGTCTGTAGCTGATTAGGAAAAGATCACAGAATAACATGGAAGGGATTTATCACTTTCTGCTTTATCGCATTGCACCCGGTTAGGAGACAGTGATATAACTTTTCTTCCATATCGTTACGTACATACGAGTGAAACAGATTATTGAAAAAGAAAAAAAAAAGAAAAAATAGGGGTGGGACTTTGTTCTATCCACTGGATGTTGATTGGATGAAAGCATATCTGAACGCAGGGCCGCTGCTGGCCAAATGGGTGCCCTAAGCAGAATTGTATTGTGCCCCCTCCCTCAAATATTATGTGAAAAAAAAAACTATTATAGGGGTCAAATAGACCTTTAATGAAATATAAAAGTAAATAAATAAATTGTAATTAAATTGTATTATTTATAAATTACAATTGTAGCTCTACAGTTACCTATGGCTATGATTTTATTAATACAGTTCAGATTGATTTTACTGTCTCAAGCATTCATAAATCACACAAAAGAAAAAATTAAACAGTTCTACTACGATAAAATCATGGTTAATTTTTGTAAAGGTTGTGATGTCCACATGTTTTTGTTGAAGAAATTATAGAGGCTGTAGCATTTCTATCGCAAAAAGGTGGCCATAAATGAAAGATTAAGTGGATGTTTGAATTAAATGTATGGTCTACATTAAACAAGGATTTGATCGTCCTGTAAGTGTAACAACAGCAATTACCAGGCCTTTGGTGCCCTTTGGAGGCATTTGTAATAATATGTAGCCTATATAAATTGTTTTTTTTGTATTACGTTTTAACAGTGTTATTCAGTGTGTAGGAATTTCATATATAGAGACTATCCCACAATGAGATATCAAACAAATTCACTCTAAGAAGAATCTCAAATCTTCCCCCTCTCTGAACCATCACGAGTGCTATGTAATTATCACTACTACTGATGTCAATATTCTGAGTAATTTCCTGTCAGCGTTTTCTTCTTCTACTCAGAATGGTGATAATGACTAACTCAATCAATAAAACACAAAGCTCTTTGTGTATCAAGAACTAAGGAGTTCATTCACGCAACACGTGGTCGAGATACCTCGTGATCGGGAAATGTATGGAACTATAGAGTGTCCACCGGAAAAGGACAATTCACTGATATCCTCAGGCAAAGCAACCACCGGACATCATACAACGTGACTGTCCCATGACTCTGACCCCTGCTTGCTTGCAACTTCAACTCTTTTTCTTACAGACAAAAATTACAGAACTTAAACAATTTCAAAAGGACAATCATTTAAAATCATTTAAAGTGTTGGAGCAATATGCTTATTAATAATTGTGTTCTATGCCCTTTTATGCGTGATGTTTCATTTTAATCTTTAATTTGTGATCCTTTTTGTTCTAGCAGGAAAAGCTATTAACGTATGTGAAATATGTTGAGTTTGGTTTTGTATGAATGGTCCTGATAAATGCAACAATTCGGTGTGAATTATATGTCGATTTTCAGCATCATACGAATGATGATTATACTTTTATAAGAAGTTATTAAAACTCCGGAGATGTTCCCCACATGGGAGATCGCAGATCAGATTAAGTTTTGTGTCCAAAGAAGGACAGTACAGGGCGTGCATCTGATTGGGATGCTCACTTCTGGGATGAACCAAATCGGCCTCTTTAAAACCTGATGTCATAAACTGCTCGCTCGCTGCTTGAAAATGGTTTGAAACTGCTCTTCGCCTTCGTTGATCACGCTACAAAGCGCTCACATGCTGTAACATCACGTGAGCAAGACGCCAGACTCAAAACACTTCGTTGGAACTTCGTGACTCTGCGGAAATCTTCAAAGCCTAAAGCCGCGCAAGCAGACTCTCAGAAGAACTTAAAAAGCGTAATCTGCAGTCAAGGTAACCGACTTCCAAAGCTCTCACATCACAAAGAATCCAACCAACCACCGGAGGGCATCCCTGGAAACGCATCACCCAACGACAGCGCAGCAGCCAATCAGCAGTCTGGGGGTTCCCTCAAGCAGCCATCCAGGGAACGAGCCAGCTGCTAACTCAACTCAATCGCAAGTAACCCAAACAAAGTTTTCAATCTTTTGCTGAACCGGTGCTAAATCCTTTAAGCAGTTAAAGACAAGCCAGATCTCTGCTTTTGTGATTTTTCTCAGGTTGCGATTTAGAACTGGTAGTATACTAGACTTTGGGATTTCAGTCCAACCCAATGATTCTCATCTTAACTGTATGCATGTGTGTGTTTTAGTTTAGTCTTAGTCTCATGTAATCTTAGAAGTAGTTCAATAAACTTGTTTCATTGTACAGAGTAATGTCTGTGTTTTGTATTTGATCAGTTACTGCCTTGAGCTGTCGAGCCCTTGCTACCTTGCTTGAAATCTGATAAATTACTATTTTGTTTGTTTTGATCGTTGGCCACGAAGTAAGATAAACAAAATTGTTAAGATATGCTGATTTTAACGATTCGCTGGACGAATCGTTAATAAGGTATAAATGATAAGTTTTGTATTAATATAAATTCAATCAAATCAACTCAAGTCTTTAAGAATTCCTTAAAAGCTGAAATAATAGCTTTAAGTCATTACAAGTGAAACCATATGATTATTATTAATAAACCAATCATTACTGCCTCATTGTTTTTATATAATGCATTTTAAGTCATGGAATCTAGAATATTAAGGCAGATGTGTTGGTGGTGGTGGTGAAATTATTACCGACACTAAGACACATTATTAACGTAAACAGCTAAAAAAAGTTTCACGGGATTACGAACTTAAGTTACCTGATGCATAGGCTTCATCTTGGGCTTTTTTTTCTTTTTCTTTTCTCTGCGCCGGACTGCTGATATCTTTTCCTGGGTATAGCCTAGTTGTCCATCAATTATGGTCATTTGCATTCAGTCGCAAACGTGAGGTGAGAGCGAGCGCGGATGTGGGAATGGCGCATCACATGTGCCTAGCCAACTGCCTACTGCGTTCACCATAAAATGCATTTTTATATATATTATATTATATTATACTTATATATATATATATATATATATATATATATATATATATATATATATATATATATATATAAAATACAGGACTTGTGCAAAAATCTGATGATGTTTTGGGTCATATTTATGCAGAAATATAGAAAATTGTAAAGGGTTCACAAACTTTCAAGCAGCACTATACATACATACATACATATACACATATATATATATACATATATATACATACATACATATATATATATATTTACACACACATTGGTGCTGTCAAAATTAGCGTGTTAAAGCAGGCGATTAATTTTTTCAGTTTAACGCGTTAAAATTATTTAACGCTGTCAACGCAGGGGCGGAGCCTAGGGTTGGCCACACCACTCATTTAATAATAACTGCTATTTCTGTCCGTTTTTTCTTGACAAGTAGTGCATTTATTCAGTCGCAGAACGCTCTCGGTTACTTGCGTAACCTCGGTTCCCTGAGATGAGGGAACGAGACATTGCTATGGGAAATACCCTTTCCTCAAATAAAACTGAAGCCTTATTGAATCATGCCAGTGAAACTGGCCAATGGCGTTCAAGCGCGTGAAATTTGAGCGGGAGTCCCACTCTATATAAGGCAGTGATATTGGCGCTCTTGGTAAACACAGCTCAGGTCTACAGGACCCAGCCGAAACCATGTAAAAGTCAAGGAGGGGCGCAGCAACTAGACAATGCCGCGTCACACCAGGGGCGGAGTTAACTCCGGTGAAACAGAGAATGTGAAATGGCGTCGGCTTCGGTGCTTCCACATATAGATTAGTTGAAATTGCTTAACTTCAGTGAAATCATGTGTTATGATGCAATGGCCGTACCGGTGCTCAATAAGCAGAGTATGATGGTGATCACATCCTAAAAGACGTGATGAACTATATCATAACAATGTGATAAATTGATAGGGACAGCATTGAATTGGTGGTGCGTCAATACAGGGGTGTATATGACCTAGTCGAAATGCCAGCTATTTTGACAATAACGGCTGTATGTTGAGTTATTTTCAGAGGACAGTAAATCTACACTGCTATACATGTTGCACATTGACTACTCTAAAATATATCCAAGTTTCATTTTTATAGTATTGTCCCTTGAGAAAATATAATAAAATAGTTGCTGAAATGTGAGGGGTGTACTCACTTTTGTGAGCTACTGTATATAAAGTTTATTCATGTTCATGTTTATATTTTCATTTATGTATATGTATATGTTAATATTAATTAATTTTAATTATTTTTTTGAGCAAGTGGGATGGTGCCCCCCTGGGAGTTAGTGCCCTACGCAAACTGCGTACTCTGAGTATAGGGAGCGCCGGTACTATCTGAATGTGAACTTGCAATCAATATTAAGAAAGGGACAGGCTTTAAACAAAAAATAATTGGAGAAGTTTGGCATATAAGAGATAAGCCTGTCAATTTCAAATGCAGAAAAATGAAGCATGCATGTTCACAATGACATCATTAAGATGCAGTTAGAAAATTGCCAACAAAACATTTCAATTTTAATAAAACCTACCTGCTCCTGAAGAGACTGAACCTCTGCCTTGGAGTTTGCATGAACGGTCAACTCCTCCTGTCCTAATGAAGAGCCACTTTGTAACCCTTCCTTTGTGCTTGACAAATCTTCATTTTCAGTGCTCACTATAAGTAAGGCACCATCTTGTTTAGCACAAGTGTCTTCGCCCAAGTGTTTCAGTTTCAATTTCAACTCTTCATTCTCTTGTTTAACAGTCAGAAGCTCTTCTTTTATCACACCTCCCTGTAGTGCAAGCTCTGAATTCTGAGCCTTCAACACATTCAGCTCAAGCTGAGCATCCTGTAATTCCTTTGTTACTCGTTCTAGCTCTTTGTTGTCACCTGTGGAAGGTTCTGGAATGTGATTTTGGAAGTTTAGAACATCCAACTGTTTCTCTCGCAAGAGAGAACTTGTGTTCTCATCAGTTACCTCAGAAAGTCCAGGTGCTTCTGAATCAGAAGTAGAATTTGGAGCATTTCCACAATGTACGTCTGAAGTGAGACATAATTCATGTGGCTTGGAAGCTTCAGTCGCTTGTAGCTTATCAGATATCTTACTAGTGTTGGTTTGGTCAATGTTTTGACTAACAGGAAGCTGTACAATAGGCCGTGAGACCTTTTCCTTCAGAACCGGTTGTGTTTCATCACTAAACAATTCATGGTCGCTTATGCTTGTGTTGCTGAAGACCGAATCACAGCTTAGTTCTCTTGAGATCTCTGCAGAAACTTCAGGAGGCGTAGAGACCTCAGTGTGTTTTTCTTCTTCAAGAAGACAGATTTTCTCTTGACATTTTTGCAATTCCTCACTCTGCTTCTGGAGGGCACAGTCTTTACCGTGCATCTCTTTCAGCAGGTTCTCAATGTGCTTGCTCTGGCTTTCAAAAGCTTGGGTAAGGTTCTTGGTCTGAGTGATCACTTGCTTCTGTAGGTCCTCCAGCTTTCCTTGAGCTAGTTTTGCCTTCTCTGACTCTCGGTCTCGCGCTGCCCTCAGGCGCTCCACCTCTAAAACTAAAACAGTAGTGCTGTCCAAATCTGAGGCATCTTTGCTTAATGCTTGATTCCTGACCATCTCTGCTTTAGTTTCTGCTCCAAGATCCATAATCAGCTCCACTGTTCTGGTTTCTTTGCAGATCATTGTGTTGTGAAAGTTCACAGAGTCACAGATGAACTCTTGATTGTCAGGAGAAGGAACTAAGTCTTTGTTTGCTATAACAACAGGATTCTCATCAGTGTTTGGATGGTGTTCTAGTTGTAAATATGTGACGGGAAGATTGTTTTTTGATATCTTTTCTTCCAAACTCCTAGACTTTCGAAGACTGTCCAGCTCTTCTTGAAGCTGTGCAATCTTTAGTCCTTCCAATTCCTCTTTTCTGATCCGCTTCTCTTCCTCTTCTCTCTCCCTCTCTCTCTCCTCCCGTTCCTTTGCAAGCTTGAGCTGAAGGTCTTGCAAGTCCTTTTTCATTCTTGTCATTTCTTCCTCCATGCAAGTCTCCTTTTGCTCCATCTCAGCCAAGACGTTCTTCAGCTTGGTACCTTCTTTCTGGTCTCTCTCTACCTCTTCCAGCTTCTTCTCAGCTTCTCTTTCTAGCGCATCAAGAGTTTCTCTCAGTTTTGTGCTCTCTTTCTTCTCTTGCTCCAGCTGGGCTTCCAGTTTTGTCATGCTGTCTTTAAGCTCAAGAGCTTTGGCGCGTTGCTGCTCTGTCTGAGTTGAATGTTTCCGGCTCAACTGTTTCAGTTTGGTCCTAGCCTCAGTTTCAGCTCTTCTCTGGGTTTCAAGGTCTTCAAGTCGCTTCTGAAGCTCATATTTCACATCTTTAAGTTCATCACGAAGCTCTGCGTTCTCTTTCCTCAGATCTTTTAGAGGTGCAGAGTCAGGTTTTTCTGTTTTGCCTGATGTGTCATCTATCTGTAGGCTGCAAGAGATGGCCGATTCATTTTTAGGCATTGTGCAGCTGGTTGACTCCGATGTGAATGAATCCGTGTCTACATCTTCAATACCAGTGTCTTGTTCTGTCACTGAGGTCTCTACATCAATCTCACTCAGTCTCAGAGAGTCACTTGGATGTGTTCGGATTCCTTTTACTTTAAATTTCTGTGATTCCTCAGACTCAAATTTTCCAATGTGCTCCGAGTCGATGCCCTCTCCTGGCTCTCTGCCGGAGGGGTACTTCATTCTCTCCTCTTCTCTTGTTCTCTCTGTTTTAGGGGCTCTCTTTCTCTGAGAGGAGTTGTTGTAGGGAGGAGAATGGTCCTGATGGAGGGAAACGGAGGGAGAGAAGCAGTCTCCTGCAGAGCTGAAGTGAGGAGCGGCCACAGCTGGAGGAGGAGCGGCCAGTTGAGCTACAGGAAAAAGAAGAATCAAGAAAATAAAAAAAAATTAGCAATTTAGGGAAATATAGTATATTCTTTGGCAATTATTTGGCAAAAGGCAAAGTTTTATATACATTTTGTGTCATATAAATTATTTAATAGTATTATTATTATTATTAAACGCTCTGACATTTGTTACTTCAAGTCAGAGTAATAGTTCAATACTATGACACTCAAGAATAGTAGTAATAAAGTATTCAACTAATAACACATTATCTTATTCAGGTTTTTAAAATGTATATGGTCTGTATATGGTCTTATAAACCATAAACAATGTAAATAATAAAGGTTGGGAGGATTTGGGGGTCTATTGCTTTGCCTGGCTTGTCTAACCCATCATAGACTTTTTGTACTCTACAATAATTTTTGAAGGTGTTACTGCCAAAGTTTGGTCAGAAGAGGGAGGCAAACACATGGGATGTGTGTAACAGGGCAGGGCCAAAACACACAAAAACAGTTCTCTATTGTGGACGAGATTCCTTCCTGACTCACCCTGCAGTTCTTTAATGAGCCTGTGGGCCTCAGCAAGCTCTTCAGTCAACCGCTTTACTTCTTCCTGTAGAGCTTTCTCCTGTTTCTTCATCTGCCCCAGAGACACAGTGAGACTCTCACAATCCCTCAGCGCCTCCTACAGGACAAGATTGGAAGTGCACATACAGAACAAAGCACAACAGGCTTGTCAAAGGAGATTAATGATTAAAGACACATCACATTTGAACAGCCATAAAACTACATTATACAACTGTATTGTTATAGCGAACAGAATTTTAATGGTGAAAAGTAAAACAATCATAATCCTCAAAGTGTTTAGGGCGAGGCATGCTGGAAAAAGACACACCTAAATACACAAAATGAAAGCATTCAAGTGGACAAAGAGGTTATCCAACTGCAATCCTGATCTGCATATAACATTACACTGCACTTAAACATCATAAAAGCTTTTGGTGATTATAATACATGACTCTCATATTGTACGCATACTGTCTAAAAATAAAGCGCTTAATCCCAAGCCCCAGCGTGAAACAGAAGTCATAAGAAGATAATGGTGCTATATCTGAGACTGTATTCAGCTGAGTCAGTAACGGCATTCTTGTTGCACTGGGAGCTTCGTCTATGTGCGTGTGTGTGTGTGTGTGTGTGTCTCTGTGTCTCTCTGATCAGTATGTGTGTGTGTTTCTGATCTAGCTATACACTACTGTTCAAACGTCTGGGGTCAGTAAGATTATAAAAATAAATAAATAAATAGTACTTTTATTGAGCAAGGACACATTAAACAAAAGCAACTGTAAAACTTCTATATTATTACAAAGATTTTTGTGTCAAATAAATGCTGTTCTTTTAAATGTTCATCAAGGAAAATTGAGGTTTGCATCACAGGAATATATTGAATTTTAACGTACTGTAATAATATTCCAAAATATTACAGTTTTTATTTTGTTTTTTAAAAACAGCATAAGATGAGCATAAGAGATTTCTTTCAAATTTTTTTGTAAAAAATCTTAAATGATCCCCAAAATTTTTGAGCAGTAGTGTACTTTTGGGGACATTCTCAAAGAGGAAAAAAAGAAGCTGTTTATGTATTTTTAAAAATATTAAAAACCTGTCCTGTATATTAGGGTAAGAGCAACAGTTTACAATAACTATAAGCTTAATTTAGTAGTCAAAATTACTCTAAGTGAATGTTGTGTGTTGTTTCTCTTTCTTTTGACAAGATCTCTCACTCTTTCTCTCACCGATTTGTGTTTTATGACAGGGTGAGAAATTAGCAAAAAAAAAAAAAAAAAAAAATTCCCACCCTGTCATAACTGAAGACAGCCCTGCCTTATCTACCAGACATTGTGATGGGTGAGTTGAACTGGACTTTGTATTGTTGTTATTGAATAGCATTTCTTGTCACTCTTTTTGAGGTAGCCTAACGCACTTTATTATATTTTGATGAATGTTAAAGAAAAGATGGTGAGGTATGTGTCAGATTGGTTAAAAGTCAGTGCATCTCTGTCCCATCGTTCTTAATAAATTAATCTATATATTTGATCTGAAAAAATATCAAGCACACCTTTTGTAACATTATAAAATGTCTTTACTGTAACAGTTTATCAAATTAATGCATCCCTGCTGAATAAAATTATTAATTTCTTTAAAAAAAAATCTTACTGACCCTAAACTTCTGAATGACAATACAACTAAACTTGTGTTGACTGTGACTCTTTCAGGTCAGTATGATTATTTATGTTATTGTACCATGAGTTTGGCCTCAGTCTGTGTCTCTCTCTTCTGACTCTCTTTCAGGTCAGACTCCGTGTTCTTCAATTTTCCTCTCACATCCTCTAGATCTCTCTCCAAACTCTGCTTCTGCAAACACACCTGAGAAAAAGACAAACAGTCAGCAGAAGGATTAGAGTGTGTGCCAAGAGAAAGAGCACAGATCTTCATCATGCCATGTTTGTGGCAGATTGAGTACGTGTCACTCATTTTCATGCAGGATGCCACATAAACCAATGTTATAGGAACTATGGAAAACAAATGATGAGATTTATGGAATGTAAAATGCAAAACGTCCCTTTCACGTGTCTTGCAGTTTAACCAGATGATGTACAAACCATGCAACATTTACAGAATTGAATCCAAAGGCTTATTCATGTAAATTAGACATTCATGCAAAGCACACATTTAAAATGTTTATGCTCACTTTGTGCTTTTATTTCTCTCTATACAGATAGAGAGAATGTGTAAAACATCCAAGATTACGTAAAACATCTAAGTATGGTCATAAGCAGAGTAACACAATCTGTAACTATCAGAATTTCAAAACAGCACATTCCATGACCTCAGTTCAGGTCATGGTATCAGTTTTGTGTCCCATCAGCATAGAAACACCATTATTGATCTCTGTATTTACAGACACGTTTGCATCACATGTCTCTTATTTTAATACACAGTTTCTAATCAGCTATAAAAGAATGACTAATTCTATACAAGTAACAAAACAGGGCTCAAACAAGACTTGTTTTATTTTCAATTTCTGAATAGCTGTTTTATACTCTGTGAAATATGAGTGAACTGTATGTTTTGAGAGTGATATTTTACTACAAACACGCACACACACACACCAAAACCCCTGGGTCATCTCCATATCTCCTTTCTGTACTCAAGTCTCTGGAGAATATAAGGCATTTCTGAAAAAACATGCTATGAGTTTCAAACATACATCACACTGAGATTACAACACTGACCTTCGCTCTAGTGTCCTCTGAGGAGGATAAACAGAAAGAGAAAAAAGGAATAGAACTGTGTGAGAAAACATGAGCAGTGGGAGCATGAGAGAAATAGAGAGAGGTGACAGTGCATTGACCAGCGGAGACCCGTACTGGAGCTCCCATGAGACAAAGAACGCGAGCCAGAGAGAATAAACAGAGACAGAGGAAAAGGACAGAAGCTACAGCTTAATATAGAGTAGAGGTTAGATTTCTGGAAATATCTAGTTTCTGCAAATTACAAAAAAAAGAAGTAGCTGACTGAACTGAATCTATTTAAGGAAATAGGAGAAGCGAGTAGACAAGCACCACTTGTCTCTAAACACTCATCATTACGTTGCTCTACGTGTTCTAGTTGGTTACCGGAGCATTGCTATGTGGTTTCTAGAGCCCAAAGTATACTGCGTACACAAGGGTATACGTACAGTGCATGTGACGTTTATTTCATAATCAGTGTAGTGCACACGTTCTGTACACGCAAAGTCAGATTTTTCTAATCAAGAATGGGCCTGGCCCATTATTTCACAGTCAAAAAAATGGAAGAGATGTAAAGACAATAAAATACTGAAAATGCAGTAACAACAGATGCCGTATCGGTGCCTGGATGAGCGGGATTAAAAGATACACACAACTGTATTTTGAAACTACTACAACATTTGGTCACACTTTATATTAGGTGGCCTTAACTACTATGTACTTAGATCAAAAATAAGTACAATGTACTTATTGTGGTCATATTGTATTGCTAAACACTTCTGCTGCTATTGAGGTGGGATACGGGTAAGGTTAGGGACAGGTTTGGGTAGGTTTAAGGGTGGGTTAAGGTGTAAGGGATGGGTCAACAGTGTAATTATAAATGTAATTACATAAATTAATTACAGATGTAACTACATATAGGTATTTTTAAAAATATAAGTACAATGTAAAAACATGTATGTACACAATAAGTGCATTGTATCAAATGATTAATTTAAACGTAAATACATAGTAGTTAAGGCCACATAATATAAAGTGGGACTCAACATTTTTATTGACCTTATGAAGAGAAACAGTGCAAAGATGAAACTTTAGAATGCGTAGGTGTCAAACGCCTGTGTCCTCGAATGCTATAAGATGGAGTATACTTTAGGGATGGGTTAACAATATCAGTTAACTATCTTCATTCAATCTACCTTCATTTTCATGAACAGACATCAATCTTTTAGTCTATACTGTTTTCTGTTGCTTTGTGAGCAAAATTTCACTAAACATCTGAAGCACAACTCCCATCCAACAATCAAAACAAGCTTAACCAAAGTTTCAGAATTCTAAACTTTTCAATTTTATCACAAAATGCAAACAATACATTTTGCGCAGGGCGCACGTTAACCGTTTCACACTTTCTCTTTACTACTGATTACAGCATGAAATAAATATGAACAAACATCAGAATATTTGTTGAAAGATCAGTGTTTCAACCTGTGGAAAGATGTCAATAAAGCAGCTTGCTACGCCTATATCATCCGCTGGAACGCCACTCTCTCATGAATGCGCGTACAACAGTTAACAGAAGCAAGAGATTACGCTTTATAAAGTTTTAAATATGGATATTTTACACAAGTGCATCGCTTAGCTTCTGAAGGCCTTTATTAAACTCCTGGAGCCGTGTGGAGCACTTTTTACGATGGATGGATGCACTTTTTTGGGCTTCAAAATCTCAACACCCATTCACTGCCATTATATAGCTTGGAAGAATCAGGACATTTTTTAATATAATTCCGTTTGTATTAGTCTGAAAAAAACAAAGTCATAAACACCTAGGATAGCTTGAGGGTGAGTAAATCCTGGGGTCATTTTCATTTTTGGGTGAACTATCCCTTTAAGTGGGTGCCAGTGTGTTGCTAAACAGTTACAAGCGTATTCACAGGGTGATTGCTAAAGCACTACTAAGGTGTTAATGCGTGGATCTGAATTGTTGTTAGGACTTTGCTCAGGTTTTGTGGGGGTTTCCTAGTAGCCCAAGGGTTGCCTAGATATGTGTGGGACCCCCTCTTTAAAGCTACATTATTTATATAAAGGCTGAGCAATGCCTACACTATTCTAGTTAGTTCAGCAGGGTCACTACATTTAGCTACTCCTCAGCCCCGGTACCTTGTCGTGCTGAGCCTGCAGCGTGTTGTGAAGTGTTCTGGCCTGCTGGATCTCCTGGTTGAGTCTGTTGCTCTCCTGCTGATGTTGTCTCTCCAGAGCCTGTCTCTCTCTCTGCAGCTCCAACAGCTCCTACACAACACAAATCACAACTATCTCCAGTCACTGTAGGACTTTAAGGCACAATTTTCTGTACATCTGCACTGAAATAACATACATGAAAAGAGCTATTATTAAGGAAACAAAACAATAATTTCCAAGACAGTAACCTCATAACTCGAAGCTAAAAATACATGAGCGATGAGGTTGTATGTTTAGCAGCAGGGCAGTACAGGAAACAATGAATCACAAGAGTGTCCATGTGCTCCGTCTCACCCTCTGATGTTCTCTCTCCATGTCTTTCCTGCGCTGCTCTGCGTTGCAACGGCTGGTTTCAGCATTCTGCCTTTGACACTTCAGTTCCTCCTGAAGGTGCTTCACTTTCTGCTCAGAAGCCTGGGCCTACATACACACAGAGGCACTAAACATTTAATGCACAGTACAGACACGGATTTTTAACAAAAATAAATTATTCATAAATTACCCGGTCAGTCTCTTGTGTGATGCGGGTCTGTGCACGGGTCAGCTGGTCTTGTGTGCGCATCAGGTTCTGTTCTTTGGTGCCGATCTCTCTGTTAACCTGAGCCAGGCGAGACTCCATGTCCCTCAAACGCTCAGACTCCAGCTGTGTCTCACGCTGTAGCTCTGATACACGCACACGCAGCTCTGAGAGAGACAAACTAAATGAATAAAAATTATACAGACAATTATAAAAAAAAAAAAAAAGACAAAAACACAACAAAACTACTTTAAAGTTAATATAAAATTAAAATTAATATAAATATAAAAACTAATTCAAAAAAATATAATATAATATAATATAATATATAATATAATAATATAATATAATTTAATATAACATAACGTAATATAATATAATTTTTTTATTTTACTCATCACATTATTTTCAGGACAATTCAGCATTTATTTCCCTTCAAATTCTCATTACTTACAATGACAAAAATCTTAAAGATCCTAAAGTTTTCTTGTTAAAATATTCCCCAAACTTGGTTTTGCTTCATTTTCTTCATTTGAAATATAATTTTGCATTTTTTTCTTTTGGTCATTTTGCTACCATTGTAGCAAAAACAGCCTTTTTAATTCTAAGGGTCAAAGAGAAACAGTCCATAAACAATAGATTTCGGTGCAAAAACGTCTTATCTACATAGAATAGATAAGAAATTAAATGTTTAAAAAGTGTTGGATACGACCACTTTAAAACCCTTCTGAACCACCTGCCACAGTGACAGTTTATTACAGCCTTTCTTGAGGAATTTACATTCCAGATCCAGAAGCCATTGCAAGAGAAGCGTTTACTGGGAAGAATCAGTGTGCTGTAGAGCTGCCGAGAGCTGTCAGTGTCAGTTGTCTGTGGAGATGACCAACCCTGATGACCTCACTGATGACTCACCAACATAAAGAGACAATACAATGGAGAACATTCATACCATGCACACACACAGACCAATACTGATCTCTCTTGCTCAACATACACACACACACACACACACACACTCTCACTAAACCTCACAAATGTGTCCCATTCTGCCAACACATTTGTGGAATGCTTTCCTGTAGCTCAAATAGTAGAGCATGGCGCTAACAACGCCAAGATCATGGGTTCGATTCCCAGGGAAAGCAAGACCTGATAAAATGTAAAAAACTGTAACTTGAATGCAATGTAAGTCGCTTTGGATAAAAGCGTCTGCTAAATGCGTAAATGTAAATGTAACAGATAAGACCAGCATGTGTCAGTGTGTACAACTCTCTCATCTCATTTTATACTGCAACAATGGTCAGTACTACAAATCCTCAAGACTCTGCGAACTGCACTGCAGGAACCAATTTTATAAACTATTACAATTAACTAGTTGCTTATTAGCATGCCTACTAATAACACATTGGATCTAACTATTAATAAGCAGCAAATCAGGAGTTTATTGAGGCAAAAGTTGTAGTTAATGGTTTGTTAATGGCGAAAAGTGGACCTTAAAATAAAGTGTGACCAATATATGAATCTTATCTACTGTATGTGATTGTTTTAATGCTTGATAACAACATTTTAGAACACAGATTTAGTGTGAGATTTATTATATACTACTTAAGGTTTGAGTCAGGAATTTTTTATAAGAAATTTATATTTTTATTAAGCAAAGATGCATTAAATTCAAAAGCAACAGTAAAGACACATTATGAAAAGATTTAGATTTTAAATAAATGCTGTTCTTTTTTCATTTCTAATCAAAGAAACAAAAATCTACGTTTTAAGCAGCACAACCTTTTTCTACATTTATGAGGTTCAAAATAAGAGACCTTTCAAATAAACCTTACTGCCCCCAAACATTTGAACAGTAGTGTACATGCTTTTATTAATTATTGGCAATATATATGATAGATCCCTGCTTTTAAATGGCACAGAAAACATAAAATTCTATTTGGGTTATATTCTGTAGATGGGTTACTTTTGCACCTCCTGTACTGGGATATTATTATTGGAAACCTGACTACTTCACTCACTAATAATCAGGATGCTTATGTAAATCCACCTGACATTCAATGAACAAACTCAATGATACCCTCCCTCTGTTAACAGGCAAACAGAGCTCCACAAAACAAATAAACTACACTTAATTTCCTTAAACTACCTTAACCTCAAACACACACATTCTTATGGCAAACGTAGGTATGCAACTACATTTCCATCACAGTCTGAAGCTACGACTGCTGTAAATTCTCCTACCTCCTTAAACATGCAAATATTACACAAATCTGATCATGCCACTGACGAGGTTGATCTCATTGGCTGTCATGCCAACACACTGTAAATAGTGACTTTGGACTGCCTTCATTTATGATTATTACAGGGCAGACAAGCAAATGTCCTAGATTCAAACAACCAAGGAAGAGAGATGTAACTCAATCAGTATTTAAGCAATAAAGAGCATTGTTAAAGGGCTGACTGCAAAAAGGTCCCTGGTTTAATTTTACTCAGCGAAGCCTGAAAAACAGATTAAAATTCAGCTTTTCAGTGCAAAACTTCTGAAACCCTAATAGTGTGTGGACAAGCTCACCATCTATCTCATTCCTCAAGGCCTCCTCCATCCCTGAGTCACTGTTCTTGATTATGACATCACTGGATGAAACCGAGGAAGCTGGTCGTCCTTTGGGAGTGGACCACAAATCCTCACGTTCCCATGGAAACACCAAGGAGGGGGTGGACGGTTCCGATTGGCGGATGTTTCGCCGAAGGGGTGGGGAGTTATGAGGTTGCTGTGGAAACGGGGAGGAAGCCCCGCCCACTGAGGGCTTAGGGACGTCTCCAAACTGCAGCTGCTGCTATAATAGACAGAACACAGAGAAATGAGTCAGGAAGTATATTCATAAACAACACATTTCTTATTAAGAGGTTGCTCTTAAAAGTATACGTGACTTACTCTGGCACGCTGTGTTTTGCTTTCACTCTCTGCTCTGAAACCTCCTGCAGAGTTACAACAACAGCAAAAGAATAATGATGAATAGATCTTTCTAGATGCATCCCACATGCACAAAAGCTAAAATCAGTGAGAAACAATGCAATCACACATTGTACCACGCAATCTGTCCTTAGGGACCTTCGGAAAAATAAAACACTCCTTCCCCTACTTAATCAGAGGATACATTTTGCAATCTTTGAAGTAGAGCCAGAGACAGAAAAGTGAGAAAAACAAATGCACTGAGCATGAGGGATGCTACCATTGTTGTCCCAGGGAGAGCTCATGTTCCAACAAGGTGTGGAAAACAACATGGCTTCCCCAGAGCCATTTCCCTTCTGCAGCTTTTCCAGCTCCGCCTCAAGCCTACATGCAGAGAAAGAAAAAGAGATGGTGCTTGTTATAGGTTGATATAGCGTAATGGGGCAAACAGGTTTCTCAAAAACAAATTTAAATTCAGTTTGGTGCCACTAGTAGTACAGAATTTACTACAGCACTTTATGGCTGACTATTGTTACATCACGAGTGCAACGCCAGAGTTATATTGGTATTATGTGAATAGTATTATTGCATTTATTAATATTTTGAATTAGCATTTATTTTTAGTTATCATTTTAACCAATTTTAGCTTAAGTAACTTTAGGTGCTTTTGTCAGTTTTTTTTGTTAACATTTTGCTTTATATTTAATTTCAGTTTTAGTACTTCAAATTAAACATTTTACTTCATTTAGTTCATGACAAGATTTCAAATTTTTTAAATATTTCTAATATTTTATTATTTCTAAATATTTTAAGTTTGTAAAGTTTTTTTAGATTTTCATCTAATCTTTTTTTTTTATTATTTCAGCCTCATTACAACTAAAGAAAAATATTTTATTTCTGTTTTAGTTAACGTTTTAACTGCTAAAAAGGTATTAGGTTTAAATAACAAATGTATTGAAATGTTATCTCTTTAGAAAACAGCAATAACCAGAAACTCATTTTCATTTTTGGGTGAAGTATTTCTTTATGGGATGTTCATACTGACAATGATGTGCAGCAACAAAGCAACCAGAAGTCATTCATTTTTAATGAGAGTGGGTGATGAAGCAAACCAAACAGCAGAGACCCTTGGCTACGCAACACAATTTAGCCAAGTTAAATTTTATGCAAATACACAGCACCAACCAATGAAAGTGCAGGATGTGGCTGTCACATGATCCACTTCCTAATACAGTTAAATCTGAGTGAGTGTGCGATATTCCTGTTTCTAAAGTAAAAGCAACTTCTCTGATTGATTGATCTCGTTTTAGGATAGTGGGTTTCCCATTGATTTCCATTGTTTTTTTTTAGTATAGTTTTAGTATAGGGACCAATTCTCACTATTAACTAGTTGCTTATTATCATGCTTATTATTAACATACTGGCTGTTTATTAGTACTTATAAAGCACATATTCTGCATGACCATATTCTACATCTCTAATCCTACTAAATACCTAAACTTAACAACTACCTTACTAACTATTAATAAGCAGCAAATGAGAAGTTTATTAAGGCAAAAGTCGTAGTTAATGGTATGTTAATGGCGAGAATTGGGCCTTAAAATAAAGTGTGACTTTTTTTGTCCATACATGGAAGTCAATGGAAACCAAATCTGTCTTTAAAATATCTTTTGTATTCAGCAGAAGAAAGAAATGCATACAGGTTTGGAACAACATAAGCGTGAGTAATTGATGACAGAACTTTGATGTGAGATCCGCAAACAATTTGGGGTTCTAAAACGATATAAAAGGTTAGATCAAAAAGTTTTGTGCAACCCTAATTTCAATATAGAAAAATAAATACAGTAGATGGCAAGGGTCAATGTAAGAATATAATTACATTCCAACTGCTAATCATTGTCACATGATTTGGGTAAGTTTGATATGTAAACAGACAGGATGATTTGCATGTGCGTCTCACCGTTTGATGTCCTGTGTGAGGTTTTGTGTCAGCTTTCTGGCAGATTCGAGTTGTCCCTCCAGCGAGTGCACCTGACCTGTTTTGACCTGCAGGTCGTGAGACAGACGCTCTTTGGCCCGCACCTCCACCTGCGCCGCTTCACGCTCTCCTCCCAGCTCTCTCTGAACCGCGGCCAGCTCCACACGCACCTCCTCATACTGACAGAGAGGAAGATGTACATAACATATCCTGCACTGTTTGTGCTACAGCTGTGCTGGAACTCTTAGCCAAGTTTCCATTTGGTGTCCTTCCAGGCAGCTTTTCTGCATTGCCTGAGTGCCTCTGTTAACCCTATAAAAAGCCTTCTGTATCATATTTGATATAAGAATTTCTAAAGCCTCTAACTTATCAGTATTATAAATACTCTGCTGTGAAATCTATTGCACACAATCTACTACATGCCTTCTGTTGTTTGATTGATAGTTAATACTTTTTCAGCATGCAAAGGGCATTTTAGTATAACTGTACAAACATGCACCTAAACATGTCTTTTTGCTTTGATAATTTTACTGATTTTTATAAAGCACACACAAGAATACATTTTATATTTTCAGTAATATTTCAAAATGAACACATTGGACTGCAGCAACTTAGGTTTACTTGATTATGCATACATATTTTTTGTTTTAGAAAAATCATGTTAAACTGTGAGTATCAAAAATGATCCATTAGGATTTTGAGGAAAGTTTATTTGTTCATCTCTCAAACAACACTGTAATTGCATTGAACTGAATTGTATGTTTTGCCCCCCACATTAAAAAACAACAGTGTTGCATAGAGTGTATTGGCCAAATCAATTTATTTTAAGTAAATTTCTGAATGCTTTATTTTAGATATTGAACCATGCCCTCAGTAGTATTATTTGGACTCAACCCCACAAATGTTGCCTTGTCGTCCTCACAGTCAAATGCACTCACCTTCTGCTTGATAATTGCTAAAAGGCTTTTATTACTGAACTGGAAAAATCCTTCCCCACCCAACTACTTTCAATGGATTATTCAAATAGAAAATATCATATTTACAATACTTGGTAATACAGAAATATTTCATACTACTTGGCAACCCTTCTTAAAGGAAGAGGTAAGAAAATAAGAAAAACCTTTTCTCTACACCTGGCCTTCTCAGTTTCTTTCTCTTGCCCCTGATTTACTAATAAACGGAGAGCACAGAGAAAAAAAATATTAACATAAAATAATACAAACATATAATATAATATAATATAATATAAAAAAATAACATAAATACTATAGAAAAATTATAATCTAAAAGTAACAAATATAAAATACAGTTTTTTCTTTTTTTTTTTAAATCATAAATATATATATATATATATATATATATATATATATATATATATATATATATATATATATATATAATTTTTTTTTTTTTTTTTTCAAAACTCGCCAGCATCCTCAGAATTGTTCTAACTACTGCATTTCATGTATACTTGTATTTACCTATTAATGTTTATTGCTTTTTTAATTTTTCTTTATTATTATTTTTTCTTTTTTTATTTGTTTTTAATTAGCTTTTTTTTTTTTATTGTTCTTGGTGTTAGCATTCATAGTTGTATTTTGTTTTTGACTCAGAGAGTAAGGAAGTTCTTGACTAATTTAATTTTGGTCTCAGTTAATAGATTGAAACAACTGCTGTTCTACTGTCTTTTTCATTTTTGTATCTCTCTGATTGAACAGCATCAATAAAAAAAGTTAAACTTAAAACCTACAGAGCTTTAAGAACTTAAATAGCATCTTGCTAATAACATTTTTGGGAGATACAGAGTGACTGTTATAAATATATCATTGATTTACATTAGTATTTCATCTTACTTTCTGGCCATATGAATATCAGCAACTGAACTGAATTGGATTTTTTTGCTCAATTTGGGCAAAATTCTGTGTTTTCCATATTTTCAGTATATCATATTATATGAATCATGAAGTCCTGATGTATCAAATAACGTCCTCAAAAAAAAGGTTCACTAAACTGATCAATTTAAAACAAAAATATTTTAAATGTCAGGCTTGACGAGGTTAAAATGCACATGTACATATCTTTCAGTTAAACCGTCATAACTAACCTTCTGCTTCTGTTTGTGCAGAGCTGCTTCCGAGTTGTCCAGCTGCAGCTGCCTCTGCTGCTTTTCCTTGTTCAGTTTCTCATTCTGAGCCTGAAGCTGCTGAACCTTCTGTAGGACGTGACCCGTCAGACCCACAGTCCAGTCGTCTCCGGCCCAGCTCATCGCCACAGATGCTTACAGACTGATGCTTCAGAAAGCTCGGCTGCTCATCTTCCAGTGCTAAGACAGAAGAGATACAGAAAGATCTTGAAATGTTGTTCACGAGGATCTGGTGTGCTGCCTCAGGGGAGACACTCTCAGCTGTCTGTACTTGTTTCAGACCAGAAATATCAGTTCACATACTTTTAACATTCACTAATGACAAAAGGGAAAATTAATCCTCGTGTCCACATTTTTATATAAAGGAAAATTACAGCGATGGTGAGGGTGTGTGTGTTTGTCAGAGTGTTCATGGAAACACTCTTAAGGGACTTCTGCTGCCAAAATACCACAAGTTAAACTGAAAACAGAAGATTCTGTCATTGTTTACTCATCCAAACCTGTATGGCATGTTATTTTCTTTGTAACACAAAAGAAATACTGACAATTGTACTGGTTGTTTTTATCCATGGAATTACAAAGGACAGGGACTGCCAGTTAAACTCAAAAACCAGATTAGTCCGATTCATGAATGAATCATTCAGACCGCCTTTTGTGAAATAGATCAATAAATTCAATGAAATTATTGGACTCAAAAGAACAATCCATTCACAGAATGAACACGCGAAGTTGAGCTAAGGCAGATGTCAAGATTTTTTTGTGCATAATGAGTTGTTTCGGTCGGTTTTGTGCACAATATTTTCATAAGGCGTCAGAAGATTTGGAGATTTATAGAGCTTGAGTCGTATGCACCAATTTTGTTACTTATTTGTTTTGTTTTTTTGTAATTTTAGAGCTTGACAGGTCCAATTCTTATTCACTTTCATTATAACTGGAAATATTTCACACACACAAATATATATATAGCTACAACCTACAAACATAGGTACATTTAATTAGCCAATGTTTGCTCTGCAAAAGAACAACATGAGGGTTGGTAAATAAAGATTTTCATTTTCAGGTGAACTATTCTTTGAAGGGAATTTACATAATTTCACTAAAGCAAAGGTTTGGACAGTCCCAGACACACACACACATAGTGAAAGTGTCTATTTACATTAACCCTCAATCTCCTGTGTTTAGTTTCTCTTCTCATTCACTAACAGTGAGAACTGGATTGCCAAAAGAGAGAAATGAGGAAAATCCGGCCCATTAATCTCTGTGAACTGAAACTGTGAACATCCCGGTCAGATCTCTCCATCCACATTCATTTCCATTAGAAAGCCTCAAAGACGGTGCTTTCAGATACAGCTGACGCCAGGCTGGGTTAATAACCATGTGGGCTACCGAGAGGATTATACACGTTTAACAACAGTCTTGCCTTACGTTTACAGCATCCACTGTATATTTACGAAAATAAACCTCAGCGAGTTTATGAATCCTACTATGGCGAAGTTGTGGCTCATGAATATTAATTACGTTAAGCTTCGTGAATGAAGGCTGAGAAAAAGACCACACTTAATATTCATGAAATAAACCTTCGCCATAGTAGGATTGGTAAATTTGCTGGCGGGTTTTGAGAAAAATATAATCTAAAGACTTTCAGCAGTGCAATACAAAAAGTTTGTTTATTGAGAAAGACAAACGCAGAGCAAAATACTGTCAGATGAAACAAAACGCTACAGTTAAATCAAACAATGTGGCATCACTTACCGGGACTTTTGATATGTTGACCTTTTCAAAACACAGCGATCCTGACGTGTCTTAAACCCCGTTTTCGTGGCTGTTAATGAAGCAGATCCGATATGTATATCTGTAACATGTGCGGCGTCTGGTCGTTTAACGGTTACAGATTGTCGTTATTTTTAACGGTCAAAACTGAGCGCACGCGGTCGCTGTATCTCGTGCCCCGCAGAACTGCCGAACTTGATTTGACGAGAGGCGTGAGTGGGGGTCCGTGACGTTCCTAAAGAGGCGGGGCCTCGAGAGGTAACCAGAAGTGCAGTGGCACCCGCAGGTCGGGGACAAAAACCTTTTAAAATAATTTTTTATTTAAATCTGAATTTCGCTGAATTAATATATACATCAACTTAAATATTAAAAATACATTAAAATATATATTTTTGTAATATTAAATATAATAATAATTTTAAATTACTTGATTAGGCCTAAACAAAATCATTAAACACATCTCAATTGTGATTTCCAGATCTGAAAAGAAAAATCATGGAGATTTGTAAAAATGTTAAAATGCTCAATCACAAACTCCTAGAAAAGTCTTTTAGGTTAGAAATGAGTTGGTTTCCAGCTAACAGGGAACGTTTTTAGAACTGTGGCTAACGTTCTGGCAAGGCTCTCAAAGTTGTGAACTAATATTCCTCCAGTAGTAACGTTAATACAATGTTCATTCCGAGTTATCTGGTCTTTACTAATGTTGTCAAGACGTTAGGACAAAAACGTTATTTATACGTTGTTTATGTAATGTTTTTCTAAAACATTTTAGCTGGACCTAACTTTGTCTAACTTAACCTCTTAAGACCTGAGAAAAAAAGTTTTATGAAAAAATTAGTTTTTTTCATGTCTTTACATTGTTTAGAGGATTACAAATAATGTAATTTTTTTTTTAAATGATATTTCGTTCATAAGTTATGCTATGTCCTCACTAGAGGACATCAGGACTCAATTTCTTTAAAAAATAAAAAGACATGAATGAACATGCATAGGCAAAAACAATTGATTTTTTAAATCACCAATACATTTTTAGTTTAAGATTTTTATTTTCTACCAAACTTTGTATAAAGATGATTCTCAACTGTTATAACAGAATGATTCGATATACCATTTTTCTTTCTGCAAAATGGGTGTAAAATGGTCATAAACGGGTTTTCTCATTATATACAATGTATCTATTAACTAAATCTAATTTGCATATTAATGTGTTTTTGGGGCAACATGAAAAAAGAAGTGTAATAATGGGAGTAATAATTGACAAGATTTTCATAATTATATATAATACTTCATAGAATATTGAAATATAATTTCTTTCCGTATTCATTTGTTATGTCTCCCAAAATGCGTAATAAACATGCTTTTAGTCCCGGTGTCCTCATATGAGGACATGTATGAAATCAACGTCCTGTTTCATAACAGAAAGTCATATTTTGATTTGAAACCCCATTACATTTTCCTGAGATGTTGATTTATGACACACAATTTAATAATTAGATTTAAATGATAATTACAAAATATTTTCATATTTCCATAAGAGTGTCACTAAATTAATATCAGACATTTTTGAAGACCAAGGAGAGGGAGTGGTCATGCTGAAACATCAAATCATTTGGTATCTCTGAAAAGCCCTGAATGTGCTCTGTACAGGACATCCAGACTTAAAACTGTGGCATGTAGAGTCTCAGAGAAATTCACTAAAATATAACGTCCTCATAGGAGGCCGCAGGGTCTTAAGAGGTAAAAAAAAAACAGTACTATATATTAGTTTCAAATGATTCAGAGAACATTCAAAACTAATATTCCCATAATGTTTGCAATTATAAAATGGAACAATCGCTTAATGTTGTCTCTAACATTAACATTTTAGGCGTTCACTGAACATTCAGAAATAACATTTTCATCATTTAATGAGAACATTAGCAAAACGTTTCTATTTTTTGTTACCTGGGTTAAGTTTATAAGGAGTGGGAATCCTGAGTTTAATATGGGTTTAGTTTCTCTGTAAAGATCTACAGATGTTTCACTACAGATATTTTGTCAAAAAAATATACCATGATATGATTTCTTATTTCTTTATGGGTACTTTAGTATCGTATTTAATGTTAATTTCATTTTACAATTACCTGCCATTATTGTTAAGATTAAGATTGTATTTCAGTTAATTGATTCATTTGAAGTATTTCCCATAATGGGCATCACACAAATCCTAGTGGGCAAATATTGCCCTAAATAAAAAAAATATATATAAATATTAAATCATTGTTTTTGAGTCAAACTTATGAAGGTTAAAACAAACATAAGAAAAAAAACCTGCAGAACTTAAGTACAGAAACAGAATGCACCTATACATCAGTCATGCATTATGTAACACTACTGGTCACTTTCACTGGTCTACACAAGCATAAACAGCACATAATCAGATTATGTCCATCGCCACGGCCCATGTTTCTGAGAAACGTGTAGGAGTGCATTGTAATCCATGATCACACATATGCAGATTAAACCTCTGAAGTGCTGAATAGAGTGGAAACCATCACAGCACCCTACAGTTCTGTTCTCTCTCCCTCTTTCGGGCCGATCAGACGCAGACAGTTGGGTACAGATACACAATGATTAAGACAGTGTGTGCATGTAGAAAGGGTTACACAACTCCTTAAGCATCTCTGAGACAAAAATGAACATTTGCTGGAAATCTACTCACCTTCAGGCCATCCAAAATGTAAATGAGTTTGTTTCTTTATTTGAAAAGGTTTGGAGAAATTCAGCATTACATCACTTGCTGACCAATGGATCATCTGCAGTGAATGGGTGCCGTCAGAAAGATAGTCCAAACAACTGATAAAAACATCACAATAATCCACACAAGTAATCCACATCAATTAACATCTTGTGAAGTGAAAAGCTGCTGGAAACATATCTAACATTAATCCATGAGTCCTTTATCCATAATATTGTTTTCTTCAGTGAAAAATTCATATTGTCTGAAAACAGTTATGACGGTGAATTTTAATCGAGAGAACAACAGGGGACGGAATTTTTCACTGGAGGAAGCGTTTTTATGGATTATGGACAGGTTTTATAACCAGAAGCAACAGTTTAAAATTAAAATATCTTCTTAATGATGGATTTTTTTTTTTTTTTTTAATTACAAACACGCAGCAAAATGTTAATTGATGGACTGGAGTTGTGTGGATTACTTGTGGATTAATGTGATGTTTTTATCAGCTGTTTGGACTCTCATTCTGACGGCACCCATTCACCACTGGTGAGCAAGTGATGTAAATTTCTCCAAATGGGCTCAGATGAAGTAACAAACTCATCTACATCTTGGATGGCCTGAGGGTAAGTAAATTTTCAGCAAATTTTATATTTTGGGAGAGCTATTTCTTCAATAGATCTAACGGTCATAAATTATTGCAAATTATCAAACTTACACTCTCAAAAAATGCTGGGTTAAATACAACCCTGCGCTGGGTAAAATATGGACAAACCCAGTGATTGGGTTGTGTTCAGCCAACGGTTGGGTAAAATGTTTAACCCAACCTTCTGGGTTGTAACCCAACCGCTGGGTCAAAACAACCCAATCGCCGGGTTTGTCCATATTTTACCCAGCACTGTATTTATCAATTATTTTGCATGAATCCTAAAAGTTACTTTTTCACTCCTCAAAAGTGCCACAAATTAATTCATTAGAATTTCCTTAATAACAGTCTAAAATGAACATACATACATATGCAATGTATACAATTTCAGTGCATTCAATAATTTCTAATAATTTCAGTGCATTCATTCAATGCACACATGTTGTGCATGAGGAGATATTGTGCAGTCAGCTCCTGCGGATGAGCAGCAGATCACAGCGACAACGTATGCAAGGTGTGTGCATTGAGCTAATCAGATGGCTAAATACCAGCTTGCATATTTATATAGGATTACATACACACACATTTACAGTGTCTAAAACAGTGCAAAGGAGAGCTACCTCATCTGCAGTGCTTAGTTTGGAAACCAAACCCTGGATTTTAATATTTTGGCTACACATTTATTGCTCTTCGGGTCCAATTTGAAGACATTTGACATTAAAACAGGAATATAACTCACATTATTTGAAAGGTAATATCCTTTATTTTGCAACTTGAGTATATATATATATATATATATATATATATTTATCATTGCAAGCTGGGAGCAAACAGTCAGATATATATTTAAATGTGTCTATATTAACCATAAATAATCAGAGGAATCAAAAGGGTAAAAAATTCTGTTTTCCAAATAATAAATACAATAAAAACATATACAATACATTTTTAGAATTATTAATCTATAACAACAAATGATAGTAATAAGAATAGTATAATAGAATTATGATATCATAATATAAAATAATAATTTAGAATAATTAAATATCACTTCAATCTGGCTATCACTTGCAAAAAGGGATAAATGTTAAGACCTGAACGTAATAAACTCAAATTTGAATGGTTGTTGCTCTCACAGATGTTTCCCTGGTCAGTAGTGTTTTCTCTGGAGCCGAAGGTTCCCGGCCAGCGCACACCAGAGGAGCTGGTGACCAACACTTTGATGCTGGAGCTGGGTGCTATGGTGAAACGGACCGAGCGAATCCGGCTGGAGAAAGCAGCAGAGACCCGCAGACGCCGCAGCTCTTCCTCTGCAGACTACAGCTGGCTGGCCGGCCCTCAGCCGCACGTCCCCTACGAGCTCACGCCAGGAGACGTACTGGACCTGCAGGACCTCTGCGCCCAGATCCCACCTCAACAGTGCGGCCCGGTCATTGTCAGGTAGTATCATTGAGATATTATAATTTTTTATTTTAGTTTGAATTAATTTTTATTTTTATATTTTCCTTTTTCTTCCTAAGTTTTGTTAAAATTGTAGCAATTTTCTGTAGTCTGTTTTTGTGATTTTAAATATGTATCTCTAAATAGTTTTTATTAATTTTATTTCAGTACCCCAAGTAAAACTAAACGAAAATAAGAAATGTTTCTGTGGCAACTAGCTGAAATAATATAACACTTAGTAATGTTTTATTTCAGTTAAAGTATTTAATATGTTAATGTTTAAGATTTTTAATTTTAAATTAAGTTAAAGGTTTAGTGTTTTTTTTTTTTTTTCATTTTTATTAGTTTTTGTTTAAATGTCTATACGGTTTTATTACATTTTAAGCTTCAGCTTTATTTTAGTATATTGTTAAACAAAATGAAAATGGGATGTCTTTGCAACTAGGTGAAGTGAAATAAAACAGGATGTGTGTGTGTGTGTGTGTATAAATGATACTAAAATAAACATTAGCTGAAAAAATAAATATATATATATATATACACACACACACACATAATATATATATATATATATATATATATATATATATATATATATATATATATATATAGATATAGATATTTTTTAATTATTTATTTTTTTTATTTTAGCTAATGTTTATTTTAGTATCATTTATACACACACACACATATATATATATCCTGTTTTATTTCACTTCACCTAGCTGCAAAGACATCCCATTTTCATTTTGTTTAACAATATACTAAAATAAAACTGAAGCTTAAAATGTAATAAAACCATATAGACATTTAAATAAAAACTAATAAAAATGAAAAAAAAAAAATATATATACACACACACACACACATATATATATATATATATATATATATATATATATATATAGTGTATATAATTAGTAGTAATCAGAAATTGCTTGTAAAGTTTACAATTACAAAGAAATGCCAGGTAACACATTGAATTAAACTTTGAAGTTTTGAAGTAGAAAGACCAGTATTTGCCAGTACTGTTCAAGAAAAGTATTTTCTTGTAAAAAAAATTACTTACTGTTTTGTTCTACAATGTTGTTTTAATTTTTGTTAGTTTTAGTAATTTGTGTTGTTTTTGTCATTTGTATTATTATTATTATTAAATATGTCTGTATAGTTTTTTTTTAGTTTTTGTTATTTTAATACATCAAGGTGAACTAAATGAAAATGAAAATTGTTTCCTTGGTAACTAGCTGAAAGTTTCTTTATATTTTATTTTCATCAAGGTTTATTTAAAGTAATGAAAATGTTTTTTATGCTTTTAGTTTTACTTAAATAACTCTGGTAGATATTGACCAATAAGAGGTATAGTGACAGAGTTGAGTCATGTAATACCTCTTAAAAGATTTTAATATTTGTTGTTTGTTTGAAAGGTTCAGGAAACTAGTGTCAGAGTTTGAGCCGGAGGTGCACGATGTCCCCAAACTGTTCCGGGGCGTCCTAAGAAACTGCCTGGATGAGCTTCAGGGAGACGCAGAGCTCCAGAACCGGGTGAACCGTTGGGAAAAACAACGCAGCAAGAGCCTCTCCTTTGTCACATTCAGATCCAAGTTCCGCACCCTGAACCGTGGGAAGGGAAGCTTCGGTGGTTCCCGCAACAACCTGCAAGAGGAAAACACATGGTCTGATGAAGACGAGGAAGCAGCCGAACAAGTGACAACTGCCATGCGCACCAGGAAGGGACGGAGCCTCAGCATGCCAGAGATCACTCCTCTTGAGCAGGCGGCCCAGAGCTGAACAAGAGGAAGACAGAGGAAAGAAGGATTTGAAAAGCTTGAAAGAAATGTAGCCTTCAAGGTAGGTTGGCAATGGAGGAGGAGGAAGAAGAGAAGGCGGCGAAGAACAAGAGAAGGAAGAAAATCTGATTCTAGGAGACATCCTGAAAGACTAAAGCTTATGCTTTCAGATTGTAAGACAAACACTGTTAATTTGTTAATCAAACCAAAGAACACTGGTATAGGCATATGCAAGACGCCTATAGCCTAGTCTTTTTTTTTTTTTTTTTACTTCTAATGTGTGCTTAAATATTTTGAATATCTGGATGTAAATATAAATGTGAATATTTGGCATAAATGTGTGTATTTTCAGAGTTCAATTTTTCTGCGAGAGTGAGAGCTCACAAAATCTGTCAAGAGTATGTCCAGGTCATATTTCTGGAAAATAAAAAAGGGGAAATTCATAAAATATAGGAAAATATTAATTAAGAAAAAAATTAATTAAAATGTCAATGTTATTTTGCATTTAAAAAGCGGCAAAAGATGTGGATGAAATATTTATATTTTATTGGAAATACACGATTGGTTAATTGTACACAATTTTTAAATAATAATACTCCAGTTTTTTTTTTAATTACTATTTCACCTTAAAAAATTATAGTAATTATAATAAAACCCTCAAAATGTGAAATGTGCTGGATTGTTAAAACAATGTCAGCTCAATTTCCAGTTTTCTCCTCATTTTGGTGCGACCTGGACATATTCTTGCCACAAAATCTCTACAGCCACAACAAATGCAACATTAGCCATAATCGGTTTCTCAGATGTTTTAATATGTACTGTTTGTTCTTACATTACAACAGTGTTCTGTATATACAAGAGATGCAGACCATTCAGCTAAAAAAAGCCTGGAAACAGGAGTCTTCATAAAAAGTGCTCATTAAATAATACACTGTACATCATTCATGAGTTTGATTTGAGATTGTGTGGCGTGTGTGGGAGAGAGAAAGTCTGTGATTTACCAAATTAGATAGTTTGACCTTGAAGTAAAGAAGACATCATCTCTGCCAGCTCCCTCTCCTGTTTCATTATTCACAGCATCACAGCATGAAGGAGCTGATCTTCAGTTCTTTGTGCAGGTGGCCAATATGTTCATCGGGCCAAAGTTTCTTCTCACAAATGAAGGAAACGCATCCAGTACCGATCGGTTTCATTAGCAGATGTTCAGCTGTAGGACAACCAACACGCGCAGCGTCCTCTGGCCTGGAACGAAACACGTCCTGATGTAATGAATGAGCAGTTTATCGCTTTAGACCCATCTGGAGTCTCTCTGGGCCCTTTAAACCGTAATGTGATCTTTTAAATTCTAAACACTGGTCTTCATTTGCACCTTTTTTTATTCCTGCACGAAGCAAAATCATAAGACCAGGCAACTTCCTCTAACTCCTCCTTGTGTATTTGGCAGAATCAAACCCAAAAAAAAAAAAAAAAAAAAAGAAACTGAAAGTCTCTAAACAGTATATAATATTACAGACCCCATATTTACAGGGTCTGCAATCAGAAGGCCTTAACACTAGAAAGGAGAATCTCATGAAAATGGTCAGACTTACATTTCACCATCCAAAACAAGAAAATGTCTATTTTTTTTTAGGAACATTAATATATAATTTTTTTTCATTGTAACATTATTTTAATGACAACTAAGCACATTTCCCCCCAAATTCCCATGAATGTAATGTGAAAGAAAAACATTCAATTTATAAATTTATTTGCACACTTATAAGTGTATTGGTAAGCATACAACATGGTAGCATTTGTTGTACTGAATTTAATGTATACTGTTAATAATTTTAAAAAATCATGCTAGATTTAATTATCATTATTATACAGCAAATTTTTTCACATTACATATGAGAACTTAGTTGTCATAATGGTCCTAAAATAGACATCACTTTTGTATTAAAAATATAATTAATTATAAAAATACAATTAATTATATTATTAATTATAAATAAATGGGGTAAAATATGACCCTGATATTTCTTTGTGAGATTCACCCATAAGTGGCAAATAATTGCCTGTCTTTTATATAAAAACATATTAATAAAGATTAACGGGGGAATTATTATTATCAGGCTTATTTTATGAGGAGAATCAGGTCACATTTAATTTACTGTAAAAATGTTATCGCTGATTACGGATAACACTGAGAGAAAACAAACTAAACCAGTTTGGAGAATCAAACCATTTGGGAAAAGCCTTCTCTTTTAATATGTGATTAATAAGAAATGAAGGCTCAAATATTAATGCAGATGTAGATGAAGCTTAAAGAGAACAGAGTGAATCAGAACACCCTCCTCTCTGTTTAAATGCAGAGTAAATCTCAGTTCCACCTTCATCAGCATCACCATCATCCTCCAACTCCCTCTAGAGTAAGAGAGTGGAAGTCGACAATGACAGAATTAACATCTGACTAAAATCATCCCCCCTTCCCCTCCCCCAGAGCCAGAGTCTCCTCCGGCACAGTCCACTTGTGTTTTTGCACATTCGCCCATAAGTCCATAGCCTGTTCGACCCTCCTTCAAACCCTTTGGCTCCGTTTTCATCCCTCTTTACACTCAGGGTCGTTCCTTCTCAGGCAAGGAAGACCACAAAGATGATGAAGAAGATGATGAGAACGAGGAATATCTTGATCATGAGCCAGCGATTGGAGGAGACGGACTGGAAGTACTTCAGTATCTCAGTGTGGGCCATTTCCACATTCAGCTGGGTGTCCTCCACATTGGCGTCAATCCTGGTGGTCAACAGAAACAGACAATGACACATCCAGCACACATCAACTTTTAATCGCAAATGCAAGTAAAACTCTCACACTGACATTTATGCTGACTTAAAGAAATACTACTGTGACTGTAAGTGTTTGTGTGTGGTTTGTACAGCATGTATCTGAAGCATGTACTGTACTGTTGAGTCTGTGGTTTTTGCAGTATGTTATTCCTGTGGTGTGTATGTGTTTGTGTGGTTGTCTGACCTCTGAATCGTCTCTTCCTGCTCTTTGACCATGTGTGCCAACTGCTGAAAGATGGAGCCCAATTCCACGATGGTGCTCTCGATGTTCTGCATGGTATCTGCTCGGCTCTGGATATACGAGTCCTACAAAAACATAACAAAAGGACATTTGATAATGAAATCAGACATTCAACATTTATCATACTCTCAAACCTACAGCTACAAGCAGCAGCCTAGATGGCAATCCTTTCCTAATTTCCTGAGAGACTGATACCTGTTCATCGATGAGCTGCAGCTGCAGAGGGTTTGCTCTAGAGTCCATGTCGATGGCAACTTCTCCTCCCAGACTCCTGGACTCATCCTGCATCAGAACTGAGCTGTCTGCAAGAGCCAAGAAATAAAAAAAAAAATATTAGATACAAAATAAAGACACCAAGTGTGCATACAAAACCATAAATAATTTCAGGAATGTGACAAGGTAAAAAATTCAGTTTTTCAAATATATAAAACAATATCAATATATAAATAAAACAATATCTATATAAATTACAAAATATGAAATGTACAGTATGTATATATATATATAAAATTTATTTTAATATTGTTAATTTATATATTTATTTATATATATATATATATATATATATATAAAAATTAACAATATTAAAATAAATGATTATAATAATTATAACAAATACAACAAATAAGTTCAATAAAGGTGCAGATTGTTGATACAAAAATTCTACAAGAGAAAATCTCAAATATAAGGAAGTTTTAATTTGTTTACAATGTTTAGTCGCTACATAACTATCATACTACCATTATTTCATTGTTATGATCAGTTTACTATGTAGAAAATATTTGAATGAGTAAATGTGTCTAAACGTTTTCTGTTGACTGCACTGGTAGCAAATGACTGAATTGGCATGGCCCAACACTATTTATACTATAATATTAACTAGCCAAAAAGCATAATAGCTTGACTCATTACTTTGAACTAACTGAAATTAAAAAGTGAAATCTGGAACCTAAAGGGGAAATCTATCAAATGTGTGAAACACAAAATGAAAATGAAATGAAAATAACAGTACTAAAGAGGTGACATACTGAAGTTATTGGCGTGTAGAGGAGAGGTCGAGACAGGCGCCTGGGAGAAATGCTCTCTTCTGCTACGCTGCTGCTTCAGATTCTAAACACACAACAGGACAGATATGCCTCAGTTAAAACAATAAAGTAATATTCACTCATTTACAACTCAACTAAATGTCTTCTTGTTTTAAAAGACAAGTTATTTAAACAAAAGAAAACTGACATGGTGCTGGTTTGAAAATCAAAAGAAAGAGCAGGTGGTTTCATAGGACCGCAATGTACAGTAAACACACTTTGTGCGTTTTTGCTTTTCTAAGGATCTGACTAAATATTTAAGAGCCTAACAACTGCTTGGAATGGAATTGATGATGTTATAAAAGTGTGGCACTGATCATAAAAAAAACAAAAAACAAACTCACCTCTGTTCTCACTTCCAGGACTGACTTGAAATCATTTGACATTGATGCCAGCTTGGACTGCAACACAAACATTTACAGATAAGACTGTTTACAGCATGTACATTATCGCGGAAGTAAAATGAAAGGTGTGGTAGTCGAGTCATCTCATGCCAATCAAAACTAGATCAACCACCTGTCTACAGCAAGGGATATTTGAGGTAACACTTCCTGGAGAGTCTGGAATATCTGTGCGCGGCAGGAATATCAGATATTAAGATTGTACCTGCAAGGAGACAACAATTGTGTTGGAATGTGTCTGGATGTGGCGGCCATTTTGCCCACTGCGGGATCGTACGAGGTCTTGCAGCTGCGCTATCTGCTTATTCAGACTGTTCATGTCCTGATGAGAAACAGACAGAGAGAGAGACGGCATATATCAGATCACTGCAAGAGGTTTGCTCTTACACAATATGGTAGCTAGCTAACGGATTCTGGTAAACACAGATACCAACACACTTACAGGCAACTTCAACATCAATGTAAAGTGAAATAAGCAAGTACTGAGATATATGGAGAACAACAACACAGATGTCACTAACCTGTTTAATGATGTACGTTAGCTCCTCAATCTCCACTGCTTTATCATCGAACAAAGACTTCCTTTTGGCCACTAGGAGCGAAGGAAAAATAAAGGTTCATAATGAATTATAAACATACAGTGTAAGAAATCAATAACTCTGCATCAATCATATTAGACCCCAAAATAATCTAGGGAATCGCCAAATAACCATGAACAAGCATCAGAACTGTTAAAATACACATTCTTCCACCCCCAATAAGAATCTTGTTACTTACAAATTGTAAGCTTTTCAAGCTTGGCAAACGTGTTGCTCAAGTCTTTCCCAATTCTCCTGTTACACAGAAACAAAACAAGGTTTCACGGGAGCAAAGTTTCGAGGAACCAGAACAAAAAAAACAACACTGGGCAAAAACCAAATAAATCATGGATCTGAACTCTTACTTGGCCATAAGAGTGAAGTCACTGCGCTGTTTAAGGGCATTAATGGCAGGTTTAGTGTGAGTCCCATTCTGAAAAGTAAGAAAAAATATTTTTGTTACCAAAATTATAAAATTGTTATTGTGTATCAAAATATCAAAGGGGAAATTAAAAGAACAGTTCAGCCATCTACTCACCCACAGACCTTCCAAAATGTTAATGAGTTTCTTTATCAGAACAGATTTGGAGAAATGTAGCATTACAGCACTTGCTCACCAATGGATCCTCTACAGCAGTGGTTCCCAACCACGTTCCTGGAGGCCCCCCAACACTGCACATTTTGCATCTCTCCTTTCTCTGACACACCCATTTCAGGTCTTGGAGTCTCTACTAATGAGCTGATTATCTGAATCAGGTGTGTTTGATTAGGGAGACATGGAAAACATGCAGTGTTGGGGGGCCTCCAGGAACGTGGTTGGGAACCACTGCTCAGCAGTGAATGGGTGCCGTCGGAATGAGAGTCCAAACAGCTGATAAAAACACAAAAACGGTGGGAATTGTGGATCACTGTGATGCTTTTATCAGCTTTTTGGACTCTCATTCTGATGGCACCCATTCACTGTAGAGGATCCATTGGTGAGCAAGTGCTGTAATGCTAAATTTATCCAAATCTGTCCCAATAAAACAAACAAACAAACAACAAAAAACTCTACATCTACATCTTGTATGGCCTGAAGGTGTGTAAACTGAGCCAAGCGTAACATGAAGAGCTAAAAACATAATGACAATTTTTTACTTTCATGAAACAGAAAGGAAGGTCTTAGGCAGAACCTTTGGATTTCAATTCAAGGAAAGTGGATGGTGATTTATACCGCTTTTATACGTCTTGCATAGTGCTTTTTTGGAGCAGTATAAATCACCATTTACTTCTGATGTATGAAAAGAGCAGCAACATTCTGCCTACTATAAATTATGTTTCATGACAGAAAGGAATAGGAAAATCATCACAGAATATTCAGTTTTTGGGTGAACTATCCTTTTAAAAATTTCAATGTAAAGTGTACTGTTATGTTATTCTCTAAAATTATATGTAATGTTACACATAATTTTAAGCATCTGTGTAAACCACACTGCATAGTCCATTCAATATTCTTTGTATGATATTGATGTATTTAATATTGTCATACCTGTAACTGTCTCCCCTGCAGTGACTTACACGCCGACTGGAACTCAATTGTGCGGTCCCGACACGTCATGATAATGCTGCAGAACCGCTTTCCCTCAACGATATCAGGATGTGTATGTGTGACAGTGAGTCTAAAGCAATCCGGCTGCTGTGAAACTCTCTGCTGGTGTCTTTATGAGGCCAAAGCAAACACTTCAGGCTTCAAATGTTACTAAGAGCTTGCTGTTCTTCAGCGACTCCGCACATCATCTGAGGATCACAGAATGATTCAATCAATCACCTGAACTTTGACTGTCATTGCTAAGAAGACACTAAACAATGTTTTAGAAAGCATTTAGACACTTAAAGTGATAGTTCACCCAAAAATGAAAATTCTATCATCATTTACTAACCCTCAAGCTGTTTCAAAACAGAATAATTTTCTTTCTTCTGTTGAGCACAAAAGAAGATATTTTGAAGAATTCTGATAAACAAACAGTTGACGGTAGCCATTGACTTCCTTGGGTTTTTTTCCCCGTACAATGAAAGTCAATAGCTACTGTCAACTTTTCGATTATGGTTTGGTTAGTAGTTTGGTTTTGGTAAATGATGACAGAATTTTCATTTTTGGGTGAAGTATCCCTTTAAGAATACTATAAATACTCTTTCGCTTGATAACAAAATATCAAACCAAATGGCTACAAATAATACATTAACTTTTCTTAAAATTGATTAACTTTTTGTAAACAATGATTTACAACCACTTAGTGTCAAATACAGTTCTCTAGTTACATGGCTGCTGTCAATCCAGATTAAATAAATACGTAAACACTTGTCTGGATGTCACTCCCACATCCAGTAATACTTGACAAATAGATCTAGCTACTCATACACTGATCCCAACACCTCAGCTTACCCTTCTTTATAATATTAACAAGGAAACCCACTCTAGACAATGTCTACAAATAACCAGACCATCAGTCAGCTGAGCAGAGATGTAAATTAAACTGAACTCATGTTATCGGATTATAGGCCACCTAGAATATTCTGGCTTCATGACTAGACGTTTAAAAACACAAATCAATGAAGGACAACTCATTCTTCGCGAAGATATATTACAAGCTTTTACTTACATGTTTTAAAAGCTAATTCTATCTTTCAAAGCGTTTACGGGTTTGTTTATGTCTGTATAGCGACTGACACAGTCTTCAGTCCAGCAGTACGCAGTTCTTTAGGCGCTAATTGGAACAAAAGTCTCGACAATTTGTGTCTTAATTTGAACCATAATCTCTCCAGATGAATCTTAACCACTAGCTAACACATTCCTGATATCGTTTATAATCGTTTACTCACGGTTACTGTATCATTTCGTCGTTTTTTTTCCCCAGTATCCCAATCGATGTTACGGAGGTCGGGGTTTCACTTCCAGTTCTTACCGCTTCCGGTGTGCGTAACGTCACTGCCACGTCCACGATTGCGCACGCGCGCTGCCGCTTTCCGAAAGCGTGACTTGTGACGCAGATGATACATTTTATGCGATGTGCAGCAGGTTTAGTCTTGAAAATGTAATTTCTAATTGCATATATTATATGAATATAATTAGAATTTAGTTTTCACGTTTTCTAGTTAACTGTATAAATTAATTTTTTTCTTGTTAAATTAAACATTAGCATGTTTACTCTGCGATGTTATTCTAGTTTTGATATTCTTAGGCCTTTATTTAACAAAAAAAAAAAAAAGTTTTGGTTTTTATTAAAGTTAATTTTATGACGAATATTCGTGGTTTATAGACATTTCTAAACAACTATATTAGCAAACGTATTAAAAGTAAAATTTCAAATCACTACAACACCAGCAGATGTCGCCAAAAGAATTAAAAATTGAGAAACTCCACTTGATGCCAATGAAACCATGAAATTAATCATTTTGAGGTGAATATTATTTTAAAGATTAAAAGGCTACTCATGCACACTGACTAAAACATGTTGCTTCTAGTACACACATCACCAAACCAAATAACACTGGTCGAAAGTACTTTTGAAACAATTCAAATAATAAAAAAAACACTCATTTTTGTTTTATGATCAGGGCGTTTCTTTGACTTTTGTTGTTTTTATTCCAAACTACTCATATTTTCTAACCTCACACCTTAGATTTTCATTACAATATATAGCATGTGTTACTTTGATTCCCAATGTCAGATTTTACTATCCTCATGTTCACACACTTGGTCTCCACAGTGTAGGAAAACATTGACCTACACACACATACATATTCTCAGCCATTCAACATGAAGCAGCATGTAACCTGTTTGATGTCCTCTCAGCATAAGAGCTTTTTGTGCTCCTTATCTCCTTTGTGTCTCCTTTGTGCAGCAAACTCACTTTGAATCCAGCAAACCTTGTAACTTATCTCAGGATCTGCATTATTTTGGACTGAGATTGATGACACAGCTCTTTTCAGTCAGGGTTCAATAGCATCAGTGTTCCCTCAGAGCAGAAATGCTCCTAAAAACACATTAGAAAACCACTTTTAATGAAGGTTTACATTTTTCTCTTACATGCTGACACATACACACACAGGCTGCGCTCAGACAATGTCGTCGTCTCTGCCAGATAACATCACAATGCACACATATTCATGTTGTCCAGATAGCATCCAGGCCTGCTAGAACACAGCTGCTTCAACAAAGAGATGCAAGGAAAACACGACTGATGTTTTATCATTAGTGCCGCTTTGGGACCAACACACTCACACACGCAAGAGCAGGAAAACAACACAGGACTGTGTTTTTAGCTGGAAATGAAAAAAAGAGGTGAGCCTGACAGAGGAAGAGGGCGGCCCTGGAAAATATCATTTCTATGATGCCTATAAGGAGACAGGGAGGAAGGGAGAGAAAGACAGAAAGTGGCACAGAAATGTATTCCATCTTCTGGATGGATGAGTCACTCTGCGTTTTCTCCCTCTCCCGTTTTTCGTAATCTTGCGGGCGGGCTGCTAAATTTAGTCCTGGCGCTGAGCCCTGACAGACAGGTAGGCCAGCATCAGCCTCAAAATGAGTCTACACACACTCTGAGCAAACACACACACATTAACAGTCAAGCATTGACTTTGGACATAAATCTATACAGACAGACTGCTGCATACAACACACACATAACCTCACTGCATCAAGCACAGTCATCAAACATGCTGTGAAATATTTATATGAGAACTCAGCACTCCAGCGTCTCGCTGCAGGTGATGTGGTGGAGAGGATGTTATATTTTGATAATGTCACTGGAATCAGATGTCTGGCTCTCTATTAATACAAAATCCCATTTGAGAGTGTGATGAGGGGACCAGATAGTGAATAAAAGCGCCACTGCCTCTCAGCATGATAAAATCTGACCTTTATGAAACTGTCAGCAGGCACAGGCCAACAAAAACCTTTGTTTGAGTCTGTAATATGGCAGAGCATGCTTTGATTTAGTCTAAATTTATGAACAGAGTCTGAAAAATAAATAAATAAATAATAGAAAATGAAACCTATTTTAAGATTTGTGGTAAATTGTCAATGTTTATAGTAAAAATAAATAAAGAAATAAAAATTTCAATAAATCTTATTGGTCAAAAAATAGGCCTTGTTTTCTATAGCAAAATATAAGGAATTTATGTATTATGAATCCTTTTTTTTATTATTTACTCCAGATTATATTTCACTGTAAAATTAAAAGTCTATATATCGAAATTAGAAAATTAAGCATATTTTAGGATTTGGTTAACTGTCATAAAATTTAAAGAATATTGAATAATAATAATTTATTATTAATATGACTATATATAAATAACGTAGTAGTAGTAGTAGTAATAATCATCGTCATCATCATCATCATCATCATCATCATCATCATCATCATCAAATATAACATTTTTAAATAACAAACATTATAGAACAAACACGCAGAATAATGTTAAGGGTTATAAAAGCAGACTTCATTTTCTCCATCTAAAACTTTTATTTTATTTTATTAAAATGCAGAAAAATGTTAATGTTATAAAAGCAGTCTTAATTTTCTGCATCAATTTTTTTTATTTTATTAAAATGCAGAAAATGTTAGTTATAAAAGCAGACTTCATTTACTTCACCCAAAATTTTATTTTATTAAAATGCAGAAAAATGTTAATGTTATAAAAGCAGACTTCATTTTCTTCACCCAAAGCCTTTTTATTTTATTTTATTTTATTTTATTTTACTTTATTTTATTTTAAAAATGTAGAAAAAATGTTAATGTTATAAAAGCAGACTTCATTTTCTTCATCCTTTTTTATTTTATTTTATTTTATTTTATTTTATTTTATTTTATTTTATTTTATTTTATTTTATTTTATTTTATTTTATTTTATTTTGTTTTGTTTTGTTTTGTTTTGTTTTGTGTTTTGTTTTGTGGAATATGAGCCAGACATTTCTTCATGAGAAGGACTGATTCACTGCTAGTGCTACATGTATTTTTAGCAGCATATCTTTAGCAGCTGTATCACTCATGTTAAAAGAACACAAGAACACAAAGACAGACTAAAACAAGTATCAGTGAATCATCAGACATGACATATCAGGTAAGGTTTGTGCTGTTCCACAGGCGCTGGGCAGGTGGCATTAGCAGAAAGCTGTCTGTGTGTGTGTGTGTGTGTGTGTGCGTGTGTGCGAGTCTGACTCAGCAGCAGTCAAGCGAGCGGAGGGAGAGAGATAATATTATTTCTCACATCATTACGGTGCTGGCGGCCCTCTGCCCAAGACTCCCAGACCCAGGTGATAATTATCACAATGTTTGTCTTTCATTACCGTTAAACAGCAGGAAAAGAGAAGGGAGGGGGTGAACGACACAAAACAGGGAGGTTGACTAAAGCGAATATGTGCTTTCCCCACAGAAAAGTACTGTTGCATTATCATGGTACAGCGATGCTATCAGACAGTAACACTATAGTACTTCGAAATGTATATAGTATGGTACTGAATGATTACTATTCACATATACCATGTTATTTACATCAAAGGTCAAGGTCTTCTTCAAATCATGTTACATGTCCAGTTATAGACCATATTTCCACAACAGATTCAATTTCACAACATGTCCAGGTCACATTTCACCACAAAAATGAAGTCTATTTTTAGGACCATTAAGATTTTTTTTTTTTTTTTTTTGCATTGTAAACGGGTTCTCATTACCATGATGCAAATTACTTTTGAGTTTTACCCCTGTAATACAATTGTTTTCTTTTGAGAATTGGGGCAGAAATGTACTTCATTGTTATGAAAATAATGTAAAAATCTACATTAAAAAATCTGTTTTTTTCTTTTGATTTTGAAATATATTATAAATAAATAGATTTTAAAACTATTTTGATTTGAAATCTGACATGTTTTTAACAGGGTTTGTGAGATTTCACCCAGTAATACTGTGGTACTTTTGCAAGTGACACTTCAGAATTACCAAATCATCACAAATCTATCTCAAAAATAAGACATTTCACTTTATTTATATTAATATATAGCACATTGCTTTATGGCTGTTGTGTTTTGTATATACTGTATGTGTGATCAGACCTACGTTTGAATTTATACACATTGTAGACATACAAATCAGAGCAGGTTATGTCTCTCTGTAACAAATATTATACACACGTTCACACACAGGAGAATCGGGCACAGATGGTATAGCAGCAATAACCATTATTAATTACGTTCAAACAAACACTCAAAGCTTATATCGTGTATAGACTGTGGTACAGATTGGGTTCTGTTGGGTTTTGATCTACCTGGATACATATCGGACAGATACGGTTCTACGCACAAAATCTCAGAACAAAGCGACAGAATTCTGGAATTATCTTTACACAGAAGAGAATGGAAACACTGAAGTTCTGTCGGTACATTCATATGGTATGCATTTTGTGTATGTGTTTTATATATTTTCACAGTTCTATATTCTTACTGTGATAGTTACATTAACTGTACAGACACAGAGGTAGTTGATACGTTACTGTTGAGAGAGAGAAAATGCTACGTTTATAGCACAGGATATTTCACACGGAACATTTCACAGTGGCAATAGATTTGAAGGAAAGCCAGTCATCATAGACGAGAAAACAGGACAACATATTGACCAGTTCACACAGAAAAGTCAACATAAGTTCAAAATCAACCCTATTTACTTTGGTTTACACATGCCTGGTCTTATTGTACATGCATGTCATTCTAAAGAAAACGATATTTGCATTCGTATCTTACATTAAAAATAACTTGCTCTGTCTCTGAAACAACTTTCCTTTTCCGCTGATGTCACTTAGACCATGTGGGCTGTTGGATAATGCTAACCAATAGTCAAACAGCTATTTAGGCAAACTAACATTCAGGTTTTGCCCTTTTTTCACACTGTGAAAAAAAATATTTTTTCAAAGTAGTAAATAAGATTGTTGATGTTTTAAAAGCAAATACTGTTTCATTCTTTCTACTTCAAAATTTCACATTAAATTCATTGTGTTACTTACCATTTCTTTGTAATTATTTGTGAAATTTACTAGGAATGTTTGAGTGAAAATTGTAGTAAAGTTAAGTGCCACCCTACATATTTTTGTTTCACTAAAACTACATCATATACTAAAGTAAAATGGGTTGCTAATGAAATTTCATGTTGACTTTAAAAAAAATCAGTAGTTTGCGAATGCTGATAACTCATGGATATCTTATATCTGCGTAGTCTGAAGAGTGAAAGGGTGCTGAGGGATCCTAATAATTTACATTATTGCAGATATGACTAAACAAATAATCTGAGAAATCACTTAAAGTGAGGTCAGCCTTGCTCTTGAAATTCATATTTCATTCAATAATGCTACATACAAGGTGGAAAGAAGTGTTTGGTTAAATGACCACCATTTAAAAAATAAGCGATTCTTTCACGTTCGCAGCTCTGGCATCGATGGAAACTAACAATCCTCAACTTTGACATACAGCTACATTATCCAAGCTGCATGATTCTGAAGAAATCAGCCAAAAATACTGAATATTCTCGAATCATCAGTCGCAGCAGATTAAATGTCCCAAAAGAAACATTGCAAAGCATAATACAAAATGCATCTCAATATAAAAAATAAATACATCACACTCCCAACGCAGTGAGATGATTAAGACTGACTTAACACACACAGAATGGGCATTTCCCTTTTCCTAAAGACTTTCAGAGCTTTTTACTCAAATTCAACACACGGTCGGCCACCCAGCCTGACTCTATAGGTTGGATTAACAGAGATACATAAAAGAAACATTCTTTAAAACAAAATGGACTACAATAACACTAGTATTCTTTACAAAACATATAAGATAGATAAAATAAATTCTTCTTTCAGTATCAACACAGAAAAGCTTATATTTACCTGCTTGCATTTGTATGTGTACGCATGACTGTGTGTGTGAGGGAGAAAGAATGAAAAAGAGACAGATGAAGTGAAAAGGGATAAAGAAAGAGACGAAAAATGAGTGTGATTGGGGGTGTGGGAGAGAGAAGACTTGTGTTTGGTGAGCACCAATGGAATATAGCCAGGTTTCTATACGATTGGCATTCCTCTCACTGGCTAGCCAGTGGGAAAAGCTTTCAATTCCCAAAGGAAGGAACCGAACAAAAAGCAAATCAAACAAACACAAAAAGACTCATTGATACAGTCTGTGAAGCCACATTATGGACTTATAGAGGCCAGGAATAAATTAGGATAGACGCACAGATCCTTATTATGCACAATTCAGTCCACACAGACACCCGTCGATCCATCTAATCGACCCATCCGTCCATTTATCACATGCAGAGGGTCAGAGGAGACGTCGGGGATGTTCTCAGGATGAGATACTCTGTTTGTGTAGCCAAACACTTGAGTTCTCTCAACATTGAAGATCTGTCAACATCCATCCCATCAAAAACTCTCCACTTTAAGTAGTTTGGTAGAAAAGAGGACTCCTTCCTTATTCAGTTTTCTCTTTGAAAGTTCTCAGCACACTCGTCATCCTTAGCATCACACTAGCTGTGCGTCCATGCCTATAAGGATCCATTGAAGCTGAACAAAATCCCAAAATTGGTTTTGGATAAAGCTCGATGAGAACTCTATGGTTCACTTTTAGCGCATTGAATATTCCAGCGATACGCTTGACCCACTGAATGTTCATAACATAGTGTCAAATGGTTAAAGTTTGGATCATAATGGCGAAAAGCTTCAATAATAGGATCTGCTGATATTCCGTACACATGGTACAGGTATGGATATACAGTGCAAAAAGAATGAATATGGATCTAATACTGTTGTAGTATGTGTGGGACGTAGCCAGATGGGCCAGGGGGTGGGCCTGCGGTTTTCTCCCGAACGCAAACCCTTTTTCTACTTCAGAGTCCATGACAAAAGAATAAGCAAACCTTTGACCTCCTCAAAGCTGTGCAAAGTTTGATCAGTGGATTATACGGGTGGTTTGATTTCACTATTCGCTTTGGGTTTCACATCTGAAAGAGAATGAGAAGAGGAAAGAGATTACTCATATTAAAAATACTAAGCAACACTTTACTTGAAGCCTTTCATAAACAATTGCAACCACAATGGTAATGCACTGAAATAGTTAAACTACAGTTCAAAAGTTTAGGACTGGTAATGTTTTTAAATGTTTTTGAAAGAAGTCTCTTATGTTCACCGACATTGCATTTATTTGATCAAAAATACAGTAAGAACAGTAATATTATTATTATTGCAATTTAAAATAACTGTTTTCTATTTTAATATATTAAAATGTAATGTATTCCTGTGATGGTAAAGCTGAATTTTCAGCATCATTACTCCAGTCTTCAGTGTCACATGATCCTTCAGAAATCATTCTAATATGCTGATTTGCTGCTCAAGAAACATTTCTTATTATTATCAATGTTGAAAATAGTTGTGCTGCTTCATATATGTGACCCTGGACCACAAAACCAGTCATAAGGGTCAATTTTTTGGAACTGAGATTTATACATCATCTGAAAGCTGAATAAATAATCTTCTCACTGATGTATTTGTTAAGATAGGACAATATTTGGCCGAGATACAACTATTTGGAAATCTGGAATCTGAGGGTGCAAAAAAGAGAAAATCGCCTTTAAAATTGTCCAAATTAAGTTCTTAGCAATGTATATTACTAATCAAAAATTAAGTTTTGATATATTTATGGAAATTTTCCATAAATATATATTTATGGAAATTTAAATTTAAATATCTCCATGGAACATGATCTTTACTTAATATCCTAATAATTTTTGGCATAAAAGAAATATCTATAATTTTGGCCCATATAATGTATTTTGGCTATTGCTACAAATATACCTGTGCTACTTAAGACTGGTTTTGTGCTCCAGGGTCAGGGTATTTGAAACAGAAATCTTTTGCAGCTTTATAAATGTCTTTACAGTCACTTTTGATCAATTTAATGAACTCTTGCTGAATAAAAATATTAATTTATAATAATGGATTATGTAATTTAAATTCCCTAAGAAATGGCTTAACTTTCTCATTCTAAACAATATTTGACTGTATAAAAAATTTATATACAAGTGCAAAAAAGTCATCAATACTTTTAGTTCATTTTCCTGGAAAAGAAAGACAAAAATGTGAAATAAATAAATAAATAAATAAATATTCTTGTATAATTGTTAAAAGTAAATTTTGGTAACTTGGATTGCACTAGCATAACCTTAAACCTAACAATCACAGACTAAAAATGACAAAAAAAACTATCTATCTATCTATCTATCTATCTATCTATCTATCTATCTATCTATATATATATATATATATATATATATATATATATATATATATATATAAGTGTGTGTGTGTACGTGTGTGTGTGTGTGTGTGTGTGTGTGTGTGACAAATGCTATCTAATGTTTTTTTTTTCTGCGGGTCACTGATGGAGAAACACTTCCTTGTGCAATAAACTCCCAAAAGGAGGGCATGCCACTGTGTGTAAGGGTCTATTTTTAGCACAGTAAGCTACATTTGAATAAGCTGAATACTGTATGTATGTGTGTGTGTGTGTGTGTGTGTGTGTGTGTGTGTGTGAGAGTGTATGTGTGTGTGAGTGAGTGTGTGTGTGTGTGTGTGTGTGTGTGTGAGAGAGAGAGTGTGTGTGAGAGTGTGTTTACCGGCAGCTGTGGTGATTAAGTATCTTCCCTCTCTTTGTACAGCTCACCTCCCTCAAACTGCACCTGCATTCACAAGAGGGAGGCTGTGATGTCATCCTGCGGGTGCGGCACGGCGGACACGCCTCTCTGGAAGGTGGTGGAGGGGCGGAGCTAGGCGGCAGAGTGGGAGGGGGAGGAGGAGGGGGTGTAGTTGGCACGAGAGTCCTGTTGACACAAGAAGAGAAAAAAAATCAGCTGTTGGTGTAAAATAAAGAGTGCATGACCTTCATATGCCTTAAAGGAACAGTTGAACCAAATATAAACATTTTGTTATTTATTTTACGTTAAAAAGCTACAAAACTTTTAAAAGACATGAAAATGTACTAAAAGGCACTAATATGCATCTTTTAGGGGTACAAACAGTACAAAGGTGAAAGTTTTGAAAATGTACCACCCTAGTGACAGCTTTTGCACCTTTTTTTCTGAGAGTGCAGATAATTGCGATAATTTTTTAAAGGGTGAGAATAAGTAAATTATGACAAAATATAATTTTTTGGCAAACTATTCTTTGATTTCAGTTTCAAGTTGTGAAAACTGTGAAGAGGTCCTAAAGTTACGAGGAATTTTAAAAATAGTAAGAAAAGGCTCCAAGTAATTGAGTAACTCTCAATTCTGATTATAATACTGGTTCTGACAAATCCGGCTCCAAGAGAATTATGTAAAACCGCTACAATGGACAAAGAGCATGTCAGTCCTTGCAATCATTAACTTTGCAAAACCAGACCCAAGCCTGCATCTCCACATTAGGCTTTAAATTTAATTCAGTAGCAAGCACAAAAAGACCCATAATGCATTCTGATCATGCACCAGCCCTGATCTTCTTTTTGGATGGCACCACAGATATACTCTGGATAGTGTCTGTGGCCGCCAGTTCTTTGATGTCTCATTTGTGACATCTCTGATGGGATGGTGGGCTGATGGGGCTGTTTTTTCCCTCTCTCCTTTTTAAACTGAACCAAAACTTGACAGAAGCGTATGGGTGAGAGTTAATTAAGGAAGAAAATCAATCTTTGTGTGGAAGTGGTTTGAGAGGCTGATAGAGCTGGTGGAGGGGAGGCCAAGGAAAAGGGAGGGGCGTTCTGGCTGCCAAATTAGCCTGATTTCACACTTGCCACTGACTCTATCCATGGAGGAGTAGATGATGGATAGCAGGGAGGGAAAGACGGTTCAAAAGAAGCGCCCTCCACTTGCCCTCACCAAAAGCCAATGACGAAAAAGCGAAAGTAGAAAAGGAAGGAGAGGAACTGTTGAATTTTTTCCCTGACCAGAATTAATTAATTGTTGTCTGAGTAGAAGTCAATGTTGCATGCATAAACATGCATTACGGCACGTATGAAAAAGAGGGATTTCAAAGAAAATCTTCAGCTCTCACTGACCAGAAACTCAGCTGTGGGATTCATGTACATTGTTGCTTCGAAATAGGCTTTAATATTTAATAATATTGATGGTAATAAATAAATAAATAAATAAATAAAGGCAAAACAAATATTAATCATTAGGCATCTTGCTAAATTGCTTCTATTAAATTCTATTAAAATACTTAAAGTGGAAATTAAAATACCATGGTAAATAAATATGGCATTCCACACTGAAGTAGATCTTAAACAAAATTCAGAAAAAAATCATTTTATTATTAAGTATTTCTTTTTGTTTTCCAGTAAAAATATGCAAACAGCCTGAAAATAAAATTAATTTGAGATACAAAATTGAGTATGACATCAATGTTTTTTTTGTCTTGTTTTAAACATTATTACATTTTGTCACTATGGTTAATGAACTTAATTCAGGATATATATTTTCTGAAAACGTCCTAATATTTTACATAATTTTGCTTCTCAAGTACATTTATCTTGTTTTAAGAACATTCCGATGTGTTTACTGGAAACTAAGAAGAAAATACGGATTAAGAAAATAATTTTTGTGTAACATGACTGGTTTTATTTTTAAATAAGTAATTATAAATGAACTTACGGCTTTTTCCCCATGTGTTTCTTTCGCTTTGGTTTCCCCCTTTGTCGCTTTCTGCCTTTTCTTGTTGTCTGTGGGTCTTGCCTAAAAAATTACAAAATATAATAAATATTAAATATAAATAGATAAATAAAGTACAATGTGACCATAACTTGGTCCAGCTAGAATGTGTTTCCACAAACATCTTATGTCAACATTAAAAGCTTTAAATTGTATTTCACATTTTTAATTCAGAGATTTCATTCAGAGAGTCTTGAGATGACTTTATCAAGTCTTAATTCTTGTGACTCTTTAGCCCTGGTCTCTCTGAGGCTCCTCAGGGGCCAGTGGCCTAATTAAGCAATAAAATGAATGTTCTGTTCCGTTTCCCAACAAAGGAGGGTTCTAGGTTCTGACTCCCTTCCAACAGTGCAAGACGCACGCCAGCTGGACACAAACATACACACACATACACACACACACCAAAGCAACTGACTGAGTCTTTTAGAAGTCAGAGATAAGTCAGAGATTTTTTGCAAATTACAAATGCAGTGTTTCATGCCCTCTACAGACTGTGTGACTTCAGCAGTCTTATAAGATCATTACAAACCACATTGTGCAACACAGGTCTAACAAACTTGGGTATGACATATATGTAGACTGTACAATTATGACACACATATTGTCTACAAAAACGTATTCTACAGGTATGAACTCACTGGGATTTTTAACAGCTTCTTTAATTTGTCCCATGCCAATCTTTTCTTCTTTCTTTTTTTCTCTTTATTTTATTCTTCTTCAAATGATCTTTTTCCAGAAATGTAAGTTGTATTGAAAAAATTCCACATTAAATGAACAGACTGCTGTCCATTAGCAATAAAGGGGGAGAACTACTTGTAAAAACTGATTTCACAGCAAAGGGAAGCGTGAACATGAGGACCAATGCCAAGTTCACACATTACATCCCACTTAAATACATTTTTAATTAATTACCGCCTGCTCTCATCACAGTTCTAATACCACTATTGGTTATAATTAGCATATACTGATGTCAGGATACACACTTGAATGTGGCTCAATCTTGAAGTGAAATTGTCAAAAATAGCATTGTGAAAGTATCATTAAATATAATTAAATATAAAACTTCATCCCGTTTGTGCAACAGACATGAATGATGCCTCATGTGGCTCCCTGAGGAGTGTGCAATTACTTTCCTAAGCAATCACATTTGTGTTTTTTGTCTAGAGTATCTTGGACAGGACTGTGAAAAAGATATTTGGAAAAAGCAGTGGCTGCTCTCTTTAACATCAGGGTCAGCGTAAACTAGTATCAGAGCAGAACAGACTGAACCACTTCTGCCTTTCACACACAATTAACTTACCATGCAACCATCTCCATGGAGTTAATGTGTGTGTGTTTGCAGTGGGGCAAAGGGAAAAGAGGGCAAATGGTGTTCACACTGCTGGTGAACATTCACATCTTTATCTCTCTCTCTCTCTCTAACACACACACACACACACACACACACACACACACACACACACACACACACACACACACACACACAAATAATCAATTTACCTGGTTGGCTCTGCATAAAGATTTGCTTTTAGCCTGTAGGGAAAAGACAGACAGTAAAAACAAAATGATAATGAAATTTACAATTAAAAGAAAAATCAAACATAATCATAACATACACACAGGGATATTCAAGTACTGTTATTATTGCTCATATTTTATCATTTAAAATAAATCCCTAACAATAAGTATTAAACTCTGGGGGCTTAACCTGTTCTGTGCAACAATTATTTCCACTCTGAGTGCAAGTGGTGCACCGCAAAGCAACAAAGCTACATGCATACATTAATCAAGTATTTTAAGCACTTACAATGAGAACAAAATCTAGTTTTGCTGTGCCATTGCGGTGCAAATGAGGTATAAAATCACATTGAATTGATTAATCTTATTGAGTAATAAGATTAATTTACAAAAGGTTTTGCCTTTTGTTTTGCCTTAATTCATATTATCAGTTAATAATTGTGAAGCAAAACATGTTGAAATGTTAATACAGTCACCACTGATTGGTGCACAGTGAAATGCTGCTTGTTATACATTCACACTAGTGCCTTCTATTAACCGTAGCAACACACATTTGTGATAACATCCAAAACTTGACAGTGCAAACAGACAGCCTAACTCAAAATGGACTGATTTTTAAACTTTCTAAACATTCTTTGCTTTTAGCGATTCTATCAGTTTTTCAATAGAAGTTACAGGAACAATTCACCCAAAAATTAAAATTTGCTGAAAAATTTTCTCACCCTCAGGCCATGCAAGATGTAGATGTGTTTGTTTCTTCATCAGAACACATTTGGAGAAATGTATAATTACATCATTTGCTCACCAGCAGATCCTCTGCAGTGAATGGGTGCCGTCAGAATGAGAGTCATACGTTATAAACACAGCTTTTCACTTCACAACATGATAACTGATGGACAGGGGTTGTGTGAATTGCTTGTGGATTATTGTGGTGTGTTTATCAGCTGTTTGGACTCTCATACTGATGGCACTCATTCACTACAGAGGATCCATTGGTGAGCAAGTGATGTAATGGTAAATTTCTCCCAGTCTGTTTTGAGGAGGAAACAAATTAATCTACAGCTTGGCTGACCTAAGCATAAGTACATTTTTAGCAAATTTCCATTTTCAGGTCAACTACTCCTTTAAGATATGACTTAGGCCAGTAAGCAACCACCCAGAACATCCTGGTATCCATCCAAAATGCTTAAGCAACCACATAACAACCATCCACAACATCTAAATTAGTATTTATTACTCTGTATATTTCTGCATGAGATAATGTAGAACAGAATTGTGTTAACGTTAATAGTATTTGATTGTGCATATATATTTGTCACATGATAATGGTTCTAGCATGTAAGAGTGTAAACATAATGAGTAAGATAAATGTTTTATCGCATGATAACGTGAGCCCCAGACTGGACGCAGTTAATAATGTTGGCTGGTTGCCTATGTGGTTAGCGTGGGTGTTTAAGTAACTCAGGGTTGGTCAACAGTGGTGAGTTCAGTTTGTACAGGGCAGATCAGTATTACAAAGAGTGGATAGAGAGGCGAGCGCATGTAAATGCTCTTACTGAACGCTTGGCTCCACCCCTGGCCTTAATCCGAACCCCACAACCTCTGAAAAGGCTTTTGAGGAGAACCTCACAATGACCCGATAAAGAGCTGATGTTGACAGCTCGGCTACGCACCAACAGAAGAGTGTTTCGGGGGTGACGACTTTCTGTGACTGGGTTCAGGAAGTAGTCCGTGGGGAGATGGGGTCATTCCCCATGTGACAAACAGGGTGGAAGTGCATTTGCGTGTGTGAGGGGTGATCTGAAAGTCAGATAGGTTTTGGATTGGGGTGTGGGTGGGTTCACTTAGCTATTCTTAGGGGGAAAAAAATCCCCTCACAAGTTGTCAAAATGTGACAAAACCTTCTTTCCGAGTATTTTTAAGGGTAAAATGGTTCATAAATATAGTAAATCTTCTAGTAATTATGCTTTATAATTTGACAATCAAAAAACTGTGCTCTTTTATCATTCAATGATTATTTACAATTTCGCTCCATGTTTCACTACCATTCAAAGTTTGGGGTCAGTAAGATTTTCTAAAATGTTTTTGAAAGAAGTCTCTCACATTTACCAAGGCTGCATTTATATGATAAACCAAATACAGTAAAAACAGTAATATTGTGAAATGTTATTACATTTTAAAATAATGGTTTTATATTTTAATGTGTTTTAAAATGTAATTTATTCTTGTGATGTAAAGCTGAATTTTCAGCATCATTACTCCAGTCTCCAGTGTCACATGATCTTTCATAAATCATTCTAATATGCTGATTTGCTGCTCAGGAAACATTTCTGATTATTATTTATGTTGAAAACAGTACTGCTTAATAATACTTTTTTTAGGATCTTTGATGAACAAATTTCAAAAGATCAGCAATTATTTTTGTACTTAAAGCACTTATTTTTTTTAGTTAGTCTATAATTCAAAATAATTAGCTTTATATTAAAATAAACCTAGTGAAAAATAAATATACTAAAATGTATTTGAAGTACATTAATTTCATGTTAAGTATACTACAAATACATTTACATATTTATGTACTTAATAAAAATACTCTGCAATTGTACTTTTAGCATACTAAACTGGTATACAGTGGGGCAAAAAAGTGTTTAGTCAGCCACCAATTGTGCAAGTTCTCCCACTTAAAAAGATGAGAGAGGCCTGTAATTTTCATCATAGGTATACCTCAACTATGAGAGACAAAATGAGAAAAAAAAAAAATCCAGAAAATCACATTGTAGGATTTTTAAAGAATTTATTGGTAAATTCCTCGGTAAAATAAGTATTTGGTCACCTACAAACAAGCAAGATTTCTGGCTCTCACAGACCTGTAACAACTTCTTTAAGAGGCTCCTCTGTCCTCCACTCGTTACCTGTATTAATGGCATCTGTTTGAACTCGTTATCAGTATAAAAGACACCTGTCCACAACCTCAAACAGTCCAACTCCAAACTCCACCATGGCCAAGACCAAAGAGCTGTCAAAGGACACCAGAAACAAAATTGTAGACCTGCACCAGGCTGGGAAGACTGAATCTGCAATAGGTAAGGAGCTTGGTGTGAAGAAATCAACTGTGGGAGCAATTATTAGAAAATGGAAGACATACAAGACCACTGATAATCTCCCTCGATCTGGGGCTCCACGCAAGATCTCACCCCGTGGGGTCAAAATGATCACAAGAACTGTGAGCAAAAATCCCAGAACCACACGGGGGGACCTAGTGAATGACCTGCAGAGAGCTGGGACCAAAGTAACAAAAGCTACCATCAGTAACACACTGCGCCGGCAGGGACTCAAATCCTGCAGTGCCAGACGTGTCCCCCTGCTTAAGCCAGTACATGTCCGGGCCCGACTGAAGTTTGCTAGAGAGCATTTGGATGATCCAGAAGAGGATTGGGAGAATGATGAAACCAAAATAGAACTTTTTGGTAAAAACTCAACTTGTCATGTTTGGAGGAGAAAGAATGCTGAGTTGCATCCAAAGAACACCATACCTGCTGTGAAGCATGGGGGTGGAAACATCACGCTTTGGGGCTGTTTTTCTGCAAAGGGACCAGGACGACTGATCCGTGTAAACGAAAGAATGAATGGGGCCATGTATCGTGAGATTCTGAGTGAAAACCTCCTTCCATCAGCAAGGGCATTGAAGATGAAACGTGGCTGGGTCTTTCAGCATGACCATGATCCCAAACACACCGCCCGGGCAACGAAGGAGTGGCTTCGTAAGAAGAATTTCAAGGTCCTGGAGTGGCCTAGCCAGTCTCCAGATCTCAACCCCATCGAAAATCTTTGGAGGGAGTTGAAAGTCTGTGTTGCCCAGTGACTGCCCCAAAACATTACTGCTCTAGAGGCCAAAATACCAGCAACAGTGTGTGAAAACCTTGTGAAGACTTACAGAAAACGTTTGACCTCTGTCATTGCCAACAAAGGGTATATAACAAAGTATTGAGATGAAATTTTGTTATTGACCAAATACTTATTTTCCACCATAATTTGCAAATAAATTCTTTAAAAATCCTACAGTGTGATTTTCTGGATTTTTTTTTTTTTTTCTTATTTTGTCTCTCATAGTTGAGGTATACCTATGATGAAAATTACAGGCCTCTCTCATCTTTTTAAGTGGGAGAACTTGCACAATTGGTGGCTGACTAAATACTTTTTTGCCCCACTGTACTTAAAGTCTGCTAAATTGGAACAACTAATTTTGTACTTAATGCACTTTAATTATGCTTAAGTAGTGCTGAAGTCCAACTTAAGATATACTGAAGTATATTTAATTGTGTTAAAGTGGAACTATTGCAAGTATGCTTCAGGTACACTTTAAATATCTTTCTTTTAAAAACCTTTATTATTCAAAGATCATGCAATCCTCATCAGTAGTGATATTAAACACATTTTAGGCTTAATATTAAGAAATGTGCATTGTGCACAAGAGATACTCCAAAAAAAATGTAATTATAATTTTTATATCAGTAAGTCTCAAGTGATATGTCAGTAAATATGTTAATAGATTTGAACTATACTTAGTATGCAATAATTGTATTTTAAATATATTACTTTTTTACTAGGGAATATAAGTCTATGGTATTTTGCCCTTATTGACATTGCTAAGTCAGTTTGTGTGTGTGTGAGCATGTATCTCACCTGCACTCACACTGGTTATGTTCAATAAAAGGCAGCTGCACAAGTTCATGCTTCATGTATGAGGTCCTCATGAGCTGTGGAGTTCAAAAGAGAAGGAGTCAGCATTTAAATGCACTCACACAGACACACACACACACACACACACACACACACACAGATGCACAATCTGTTCTGCATAGTAATGACTCCATCTTTTATCCCTCAATCTGTCTATACAGTACGTGACCAGGATCCAACCTGATCCATTACACTAGAGACTCCATCTACCCACACTGAATATGTATGACTAACTCATGCTGTGTGTCCTCTGTGTGTGTCATTCTGGATGTTTTATTCACCATATAAGCCGTGAGGTTTGAGATCTTGCATTATACGGGATGTTTTTGTGTGTGGAGGTACTTTGCCCCTAAAAACCTGTCATTATTGACGTATATATATATATAAGTGAGTGTGTAATAGGAGTGTTGCATACCACCACATTAAGAATGTGAATGTAAAATAGTACATGTATGTGTGAAAGGTTTCTAAGAGTGTTTCTGTGAAGGGTGAAATGAAGAGAATTTTACTGTACATTAACGTTTCAAAAGTTTGGTGCCAGTAAGATTTTGGAGAAGACAATACTTTTAAGCAGCTCAATTGTTTTTAACATTGATAATAAAAAGAAATGTTTCTTAAGTAGCAAATCAGCATATTAGAATGATTTCTGAAAGATCATGTGACACTGAAGATTGGATTAATGGCTGCAGGAAATTCAGCTTTGCATCACAGGAATAAATTCTATTTTAAGATATATTCAAATAGAGTTATTTTAAATTGTAATAATATTTCATAATAGTACTGTTTTTGCTGTTTTATTTGATCAAATAAATGCAGCCTTGGTGAACATAAGAGATTTCAAAAACATAAAAAAATATCACCAACCCCAGACTTTTGAACAATAATGTATGTAATGTATGGAAGCCTGTTTCCGCCACTGAATAAAAAAAAATAAAAAAAGGTAATTGAGACTTTCTATCTCACAGTTCTGACTTTTATTCTCACAATTGCGAGTTTACATCTCAAAAAAGTCAGAATTGCGAGATTTAAACTCGCAATTGTGAGAAAAAAAGTCTGAATTGTGAGATAAAAAGTCGCAATTAACTTTTTTATTTTTTATTCAGTGGTGGAAACGGGCTTCCATAGTAATGATATACAGAGGTCCCTAAAAAGTATTTGGACAATTCAGCCACATTTAAGAATGTATGAATACCACTGCATTAGATAACAAAATATCAAAACAAATGACATTTATTAATAAAAAGACACTGGATGTCAAATGTTTGTGGAACATGTAGACAATTAATGCGATGAACTGCACCTGTGTGAACTCAATATTAAGTGCATAGGTGTGTGTGTGTGTGTACCTCCATTACAAGTGTGTGTGTTTTTGATGGCACACACTCCAGTGCCTCATCGGAGCAGCAGCCTCCACAGCGGCGCAGCGTCACACACGATGGCAGGAAGAGGTGATGTGTCTCCCACGGAAACTCCCGCCAAACTTCCACCAGTGTCTCTCTGGGATGACAGCCGCTTCTCTGATACACATCCAGCCACCTCACCACTGAGAGAGAGAATAAATGAATAACACTGAGCAAGAAAACCCTTCACTCTTCATAGAAGCTTCTGGGTTCAGCAAAGAATCTGTGACATGCTATTGTAAAAACTTTACATTAATGCATTCTGGAAGGTTAATTAGACAACCTGCCTCATTATTAATTGAAAATAACATTATACATGTACATAAATGGATTATACAATATATATACACATAAATATTAATGCAAGGATCTAAATTATTGACGCAATATCTGTTCTGTGTAGATATGTTATCAACAGAATTCTTGTTGGTTGATTTTTCTCAGTGTAAACAATCTGTGTCTGGTTTCCTTGTGCGTAACATTGAAACATTTGTAAGTGATTCTCTTACACCAGTCTCATGTGAATAAATGTTCAAGTCTTGTGGCTGTACTTTTAAAACAGTATGTGTTTTAACATTTATCTTGGTGCAACACCATCAAATGTAAAGTAAGTGCATTGTAAATGAAGATTTCCTTGCCTTATTTCCTGTGATAACAGATACTGACCATTTTTTTTTTTTACTTTACCCAGAACACTCCTTTAAATATTAAGCACCAATAGAAACCAATACACTGATCTCAAGCACCTATAATGTAACATAACAAAACAAGAAGTTTTTTTTACTCTCCAAAACATCTTTTTATACAACATAGCATTGCTTAAGTACTTTGTTGCTTTTCTAGAATATAAATAGAAATTATAGACAATTTTAATAAAAGTGTAACATTATTATGAAGATTCTTTCAGTGAACTTCCAATAAAATAAATAGTTGCTGAAATCAAGGTTAACATGCTACCTTTCAAAAGTAACTAAGATAACAGTAATATTGTGAAATATTATTATAATTTTTATGTAACTGTTTTCTATTAAAGTATATTTTAAAATGTAGTTTATACTGTGACGCAAAGCTGAATTTTCTCCAGTCTTCAGTGTCACATGATCCTTCAGAAATCATTCTAATATGCTGATTTGCTGCTCAAGAAAAATTTCTGATTACTATCGATGTTAAAAACAGCTGTGCTGCTTAATATATTTGTTGAAACCATGATATTTTTTTTCAATATTTTTCTTTTGATTTCGTTTACTCTAAGAAAATCTTGTGTAACATCAAATATCTATACTGTCACTTTTGATTAATTTCATGCATCCTTGCTGAATTGAAGTATTTCTTTAAAACAAAAGAAAATTTCCCAAACTGTACTGTAGGTGGCCTTTATGGGTGCAATGCAATGACATAGTAGCTGCCAAACAGGCATTTTTGCATGAGCACTGAGGACCAGAATGATTCATTTTATTATACTCTGTTTTATTATATATTATATAACCTTACTAAATAAGTAATTCACCTATGAGAATAAGATAACAAAAGAAAGCAAGGCTCAATACCTTCTCCAGATTTGTGGCTCTCTGTTGGCATCCAATGGTCTGACTAGAGGAAAGGACACAGACAAAGCGTCAGACACAACATACAGCAAAGACAATAACAAAAGCGCACACTCTATACGGTGCCATGAAGAGCTGATTCCAGTCAACATGATGCTGAAAACATTTATAATGCATTTCTAGTGTTTATTTGGGCCAGAGCAGCATAAAGGTAGATGTTAGCACACATTCACACAAACACGCCTCTCATACGGCGAGGTCCGCGTACTGGAACAAGGTCACCGCTGAGGGAGAAAGCAGACTTTGCACTGCAGCGCAAACAACACACACATACATGGCTTCCATGCACCATGTCTGACTGCTTACTGTGTGGGTAGTTTTTCTAAGCATGTGTGACAATCGCATTATAGGTGATTTTACACTGATATAGGTCAGCACATTCAGTTTATACCCTGTGTTTCTGTGCATTTATGCTGTAATGATGACATCAACTAAAGGTTTAATGTAATTTAGTGCAATATTTATCAGAAAACAGGCAGACCATTGCATGGCAGTGACGTACGGGGAGGCGTCTGCAGATTCTGTGTTGCAATATGAGGGTTGAGTCCGTCAATTCCTCATCTACCTCCTGCCTCGGTGCCATTGTGAAATACAGCAGCCAGCTCAGAGTTGGCAAGGCGACTGGCACACACACACACACACACACACTTTCACACACATATTAACATTCACTTTCTCTGAAATGCACACACACTGAAAATCACAGTGCTGCCAGGTTTTTTTGCAGCAGCAGTTGGCTGGATTTGGCTGCGTCAGCCCTCTCTTTCTAAGAGCCCTTGAGTTTGAGCACCAATCATCAGCTCAGCTGCCTCGCTCACCCACAATCCCCCTCCACCTGCGGCCTGTGGGTCAGTCTGGCGTCTGTGAATGGATTCGAGCTTTAAGAACTGAGGTTTTCAAAATGAACAGCAGGTATCAGGCACTGCTATAGCTGATCCAAGTCTGAGACCACATGGAAAATCTGGGATTTTTTTTTTTTTTTTTCCCATTTAAACCTGAAATAAACAGAATGTTTTAGGATATTCAAGAATTAAAACTAGAGAAAAATTATGATGTAAATTTCTGGACCTCACTTCAAAGAATTGGTGTAGGACTTTGTTACTTTGAAACAATTTTCACCCACAATTTGCTAGTAAATTTCACAAATGATTACAAATAAATGGAAAGAAACAACTTGAAGTGAACATGAAATTCTCAAGATATAGTATTTTCTAATACATACCTCAGTAATCTTTGTTTAATTTACTTCAAATTAACTTAATTAACTTTCAGAGATCATTTTTACAGTGCATTTCTAAGTAACTAGTCGAATATAACCAAATTTCTGAAATAACATTCTTAAAACTAAAAGTTCTTTATTGGCATCACTGGTTCCATGAAGAACCTCTAAAGGTTCTTTATATTGGAAAAAGGTTCTTTAGATATTCTTCACAGTAAGAAAAATGGTTCTTTTAAGAACTTTTCACTAAAAGGTTATTTTGGGAACCCAAAATGGTTCTTCTATTGAATCACTGTGAAAACCCCCTTTTTGGAACCAATATTTTTAAGAGTGTAGGCATAAGAAATCCTTTCTACAAAAGGTTCTTTCTTCCATTGAAACACAAGATGCTCTTTGTATCATCTTATAAGCAAAAAGAGACAAACCAAATACTAAGATCTTCTGAAATTCACCTAAATGTTTAATTTTCACGCGTCCACATTATTATGCTGATAATATTATTTGAAAAACAAAAAATGCAAGCAGATATATTTTCACTAGTGGTCTCAGATTTCTAGACTGCACATGCTGGATTGCAAACAGAAAATGCAAGACATCACTGACTGCCAGTGTTGCCAGGATTGCAGTTTTCCCGTAAAATTGTGCTATTTTGAAAATGCAGTTGCGGGAAGGTTTTTTGGGCTAGTTTTTAATGTACTGCAGCTGCAAACATTTATCTGTAGACAAAGAAAAATGAAAATAGATTTTTTTTTTTTTTTTACTATCTAATTTATGAGTATTGATCCTTGGAATGAATATCTGGCAACCTAACAACTCTGAGTATAAGGAAAAATTATGGGGCATTGTTACAGTAATGCCATTATTATGGCATTGTAGATTACTTGCACAATGATGCTCATGTGAAGACAAAACAAGAGTCACTGCGGAAAGAAGAGATTGAAAAAAAAAAACAGTATGTAGACTTTCAATAATGGTCCTGAGATCAGAAAATATTCAGTTTATTGTATGAAGATGTGTACAAACTACAATGTGTTAAAAGAAGTAAAAGGAAAATAAACAGGCAAAAAATGTGTTTTGAAGCAAAAACTTATAGACACAGCACTTTATGGATGGCTATGTTAGTGTATCACATTGTGACAGTGTAATTCATATTTATCACTCACATTTTAAGCAATTTATCCAGAAAAAAAGGATGAAAATTAAAGATCAATGAGAAAGGGAATAATTAAAATGACCAAAATAAAATTAAAAAGTAAAGAGGAATAAAATACTTATTTTTTTGAAGTTGCAAATAAAACTAAGCTTATTGGAGTATATTTTGCAAGAAAATACTGTTTCAGTCTTTATATTTCAAAATTTCATGGTTAATTCACTTGTTATTGGCTATTTCTAAATTGTGAAATTTACTAGCAATTTCAGAGTGAAAACTATTTAAGTTTTCATTCATTTAGGGCGGGTTTTGAGTCAGCTTTGGGCTGAAAATTTGTCTGGGACCTGGCAACCCTGATCACTGCCCACCTGGCAATAGCAACTTCAACATAAACTGTGCACGTGACATAGAGAAACCTAAAGGTCACAGGGTTAGACTTCTGCAAATCATGCCATACCTTTACCATGCATTTGAGGTGCACTTACACCAAGACTGGCAGCATGCAATGTAATGCAATGCATTCAGAAGGTTTACATTTCACAGCATCTTCAGCATCATCAAATTAAATATACTAGAGCCAAACTGCAGTCTAAAATAAATAAACCAAGTTTCGGCTAAACACGACAGGACAAACGATGAGTGGAGCTGCATCATTACGAAGACTTATGATATGCATCCATAAAGCAGAGCTCCGGTCACACGTACACCGACCACATACCGCTGCGCTTACGAATAACGGAGATGCGCAAATTCAGTGCATTCTGCCATCCTGCCTTCATATGCTACTATAGCATCTCGCAACGCTATTGGTGCTAACAATAGGTGTCGTATACTGGCCTGACGGCTGTAATGTTGACAAAAGCTATAAGTGAAGATAAAGAAAAGACGTGCGTCACTGTCTATCCTTCTGAGACCCAGCCAAAAAAAAAAAAAAAAGTGTTTAGGACAAACAAACATATTACAATACTTACTGATTAAAATATATTACTAAAATATTATTTTTAATAAGAACACAAAATATTATTTAACACCCTCTCGGACTACAGGCTACGAGATATATATTGAGGAAAAAATATATATGTGTTTAATATATATATATATATATATATATATATATATATTTGTTAAAAAAATCTTCTAGCATTATATTATAGTTATATTATTGATATTATTATAGGCTAATGTACCACATTGTATTAATATTATAATACAGGCCACACCCCCATGATGTGCTCTTTAACACCCTCAGCTCGCTTTAATGTGTTCTCAGATAACACTAAACACAAAACATTTGTCCACTGTAGTGATGACTTAATTGGTGACTTTTATCACAGCATTACTTCTTTGAAAGCTGCACCTTTCCCATCCTGTCAAACGTCAACGACCGTCAGGTTATTTCAACACATAAAATGCTCAGAGTGTTGTGCATTAACTCAGCTCTATAAAGTGCATTTTACAAGCAATGGTGAGGAATTAAAAGATGGTTATCAAGTGTGCCATAAAAGACATATAGACAAAGGGGTGATTAAATTTAACCTTAAAGACTTAAAAAGACTTAATAAGTAACCTACTGTAGGAGCACTATAGGATGCTACTGTTTAATATTAAAAAAAAAAAAAAGAAAAAGAAAAAAAAAAAAAAAAAAAAAAAAATATATATATATATATATATATATATATATATATATATATATATAATTATTATTATTATTATTATAAACGTGCTTACCGGTGTTTTGGCACATTGTGTTGGTATTCTGGTAAGTGAGACGAACTGAAACATTCCCAGAATAACTCTCAGCTTGATCCCCATTGTTTGAGTTCACCAAGAAAAGTCAGAAATAGTTGTGTAAATAATATATAGCAGGTCCAACGTCCAGTCCTTACAGTTGTCAATTCTCTATGAATGATTATTCCACTTTCACATCCGAATCCAACATCTTTAATCCAAGCAATGACAGTTTACTCCGTAGATTCCCGAAAAACAAGGCAATCCTGTTTCTTTTCATCCCTGTCATGGCTTAACGAGAAAAAAAGACAAAAATGAAATATCTTAAGTTTTAAAGTAGGTAAATGGACAAATAGACACAACGCGAGTATAAAATCAGGCTTTTGAGAGGCTCAGATAGTCGTAGGGGGTATTTATTATAAATAACTAGCTACAATAAATCCCAATATATGTTATTTTACAGGAGAGTTTTCCATGCATTCCGCGCATTTCATTTATACCGGCCCCCTCGCAGCGAAATTCCCGGTGGCACTAGAGTACGTCCTTACAGTCCAGAGAAATATATCCGGTGACAAATAAATATATCCTCAAGAACCGATGTTATGAGCCTCCTGAAGGTCTCTGTGTCTCCAGTCTGGCATTTCAGACCCGCTTTGTGCGGCGCATCCCGTGCTACTGTAGGTCACCAGTGAAATCATGCCCACCAAAACCCATGATGACGCTTTGCTTGTCAGACACAAGATACACATACATAATCTACACTGTCAACATGCGCAATGCAATGCACGTGCGCCTATAAGAAATAAGAATGAGAGAAATGCACCTTGATATGGTTAAGGTCGTTTTCTCCAGTCTCTTATTTGCCCTTCAGCACTCACACGCTCCGCAACTCTCGGTGCGCGTCACCGTCGCGCTCGTGGAACTTTTCTTTTTTTCCTCCTGACGCGCAGACTTTGCTCGCGCGCCGCAAACCCGCACAGGTGTAATGCTCGCGCATCGCGAGGTGGACAATTATTAATCGACTCCCCTGTCTATTTTTGAGTGCTGTACCCTGTCAGGGTGTTTTGGGTTCTTTTTTCAAAGGAAACGTGCATTTTGCAAAGAATGTTTCTTTTACAGACAGGATGAAAATTAGCCTATAAAGCGGCTAGTTTCGTTTCTGAATATGGATTTATTGACATATAGCGGCGACAAACAGTTAAAAGCGAAACTGCGCGGTTATTTCCTTAAGGAGCTAAATCTGTCTCACCTGAGTAGGGCTACCGGTTGATTCAGTCATATTTAATAATATTTTTGACTTGAATAAACCAGTTACCGCTTGAATCACATTTTATGGTTAGCAAATAAAATTTTTAGAGTGTAGAAACGGCAATGACGCGAAACACCTGTTCACCTAGCTACTATATCACTGCGCTGCACCCACAGTCTACCGGGACTATATTTTCCTGCGGAAGAATGAAACCTAAAAGGACAGTTCACGTGCCCTCATTTATTCACTTTGTCGTTTCAAATCTTCTTACGTGAAACTGTAAAAAAGTAATAGTTTAGTAAAAATTTGTGAGCCGTTTTCATACTATAAAAGTAAATGGGAACAGGAGATTTAAAAAAAGAAAAGAAATCTAAAAAATCTAAATATTCTGAATACAACGACAGGTTTAACTGAAATTTTAGGAAAAAAAAAAAAAATCTTTTCTTGACAATCTTGCTTGACAGCCATGCCACCACTTGCTTCAAAGTATGGAAAAGAGCAGCTTGGACATTTTGAATAAGTAGTTCTACAGAAATTTAAGAAAGTAAAATTTTTGAAAGACTTGAGTAGGTTATGTGTAAATGATAATAATTCACATTTTTTGACTGAATTATTCTTTATTTATTTTCATGTGATACTATTTTGTCCAATCAATGTTGTTGACAGGACTTTTTTGCAAAATATTAAAATTCATTTATTGGTTAAACTTGCAGTGCAGTATAGACAAACTTTTACTTGTCAATTAAACAGAAACATGTTTTAAAACCAAAGTCTTTGCTATGCATCATGCTTAACAGCCAGCCATGACTGTAGTCAGAGATTACAAACTTTCATTTGCTAATGCAACAATAAACTGTCACAATTCGCTGTCGAGGAAGCATGCAGGAGGCATGAATAAACCTTCACAGTCTTTAATCCACAGAAAACAGGGGAAATCCACACAATAGGAGCTTGAGCAACACATGAAGTAACTAAGTAGACCCGACAGGGAGAAACACACAGACAGGAACTTAAATACACAGGATAATTAATTACACACAGGTGCAGGGGATGAATGAATTAGACTAGATGAGGACAGGAACAGGAAAATAACCAAATATGGGCATAAACACTGGGACACAGGGAGCACGTGGGGAACAAAACACACACAAAGACAGTCCAGACTCCTGACATATCGCCCCCTCCCGGAAGGTGCGTCCTCGCACCGTAGAAACAATATCCAGAGGGGAGGGGCAGGCGGGAACTAAGGAGGAGTCTCAGGAGGAGGACAGATATCTGGGAGGAGGACGACGGGCAGAGACCAGGGAGGCGACGAAGGATGGAGGAGCCAGGGAGGAGACAGGAGGGGCCCGGAGCAGGAGGAGTACAGCAGGACCCAGGCCACAGCCATGATGACGGCCCACGGTGGAGCCGATGGAGGGAGGAATCATGGAGGAGGAATGGCCGACCAACGGTGGCGGAGCAGGTAGTGGAGGAGCCCGAGGCGGAGACGGAGAGCCAACGAGCCAGGGGGATGCCGAGGGCTCTGGCGATTGAGGCGGAGATCCGGAGATCCGCAGCGGAGCCGGAGTGACTTAGGACTGAGAGTATTTGTGAGCCTCCTCTGGGCTGAACAAGGGAACAGGATGACGCTCTGGAATATTGGGCTCTGGAGGGCGCTCTCGAGGAGCGGGCACTGGAGGTTCGGGAGCCCCCTCTGGGCTGGACATGGGGACCAGAGACGAAGGAGGGCTGGATGGGACCAGCGGGGACGACGGAGAGAGGAGAGGGGGCAGGTCGATCTCCAGATCAGTTTCCCAGTCTATCAGGTCCCCTTCCAAATCCAGCAGCCCCAGATGTATAATCAGCTCACCCTCAGCCACGGTGTAGTGGGCGGAGCTCCACTCCACGCTCTCATCGTCCACGGCTTGCTCCCTCGCGGTGGGCACTGTCGCCGGCTCTCACACCTGGTCTGACAGGTTGGGCTCAACGTCGGGGGCGATTCTCTGCTCAGTCGTTTGGCTTTGCGCTGGCTCGTAGATCGCAGCGAGAATAGGCTCTCCGTCATCGGTGGGCTCAGGCTGATGCTCCGCACCATGGGGAGTTGGTGGGCTGGGCTCTGGGTCTGGAGTGGACCTGGTGAGATCATCCACGGGGCAGATGGTGAGTGGTGATCCGTTTCTCGCCAGAGTCCACTCCACGAATGCGGCGAAATCCTCTCGAGGACCATCTTCGGACGACAGCGCGCTGCACGCGGTGTTCAAACTTGCGTCATAGAATGAGCAGAGCACGTCGTCCGGGTAGCTGGTGGTGTTAGATAGCATCACGAACAGTCTTGTATGGTCCTCGAGAGATCTGTCCCCCTGCTCCAGCAGGAGGAGGAGGAATTCTGGACGGGTGAGGGGATCCATAGAAACACAATAGAAAGAAAAAACACTGAGAAAACACGGAAACAAAATCGGACGGAACACACGGAGGTAACTGTTTTAGGCCGGGTCTTCTGTCACAATTCGCTGTCGAGGAAGCACGCAGGAGGCACGAGTAAACATTCACAGTCTTTAATCCACAGAAAACAGGGGAAATCCACACAACAGGAGCTTGAGCAACACATGAAGTAACTAAGTAGACCCGACAGGGAGAAACACACAGACAGGAACTTAAAAACACAGGATAATTAATTACACACAGGTGCAGGGGATGAACAAATTAGACTAGATGAGGACAGGAACAGGAAAATAACCAAATATGGGCATAAACACTGGGACACAGGGAGCACGTGGGGAGCAAAACACACACAAGGACAGTCCAGACTCCTGACATAAACAAAATTTAGGAACATTGTTTTAAAAACATTTTCTAAAGCAACTAAGAAAGACTTTTCTGTGCATCAACAGCGATGACTATATTATAAACAACAAATCCTTAGTCACTACTATGACTTTATCTTCAGGTGTATATTCAAAATAATTAGGTTGAACAGCATCTGAACTGACTGATTTAACAAACTAACAAACCTGAACCCACTCAACTTTGCTTGCATGTGAAGACCCTCAACATCAGCCACAGGTATGTTTGGGTTATATCGAGCAAAAAAAAAATAATAATAAAAAAAAAAAATTCATGTGGGCTGCAGGAATGCAGGCTGTTCTATCTCTCCTGGACTGCTTACAGCATTAAAGCTGACAACCGCAAAGAGCCCTTTCAGAGTATAACTATCTAAAGCCTTTTGGAAAATCCAGTGTGGTCAGGAGAGAAGGTCCAGCCATCACATATTCAAATAAACAAACCGGGCCAAGGTCACAAGATTTCACCATTGATACTGCTGAACTGTGGGCGATGTTGCTAGTATTTCTGTGAAGTCTCTCCAGACGGTGCCCTAAAAGGGTTTAGTTTTAAACATCAAAATGATAGGTGCTCTAGAGACAGACAAGCAGAAAAAACATCATCAAAACTGTCCCTGACTCATTCCTGAAAGCTGGTATCTCCAAGATCAGACCTGAGCAGAGAGGAGCACCTGCATATGGGCCCATGCCATATCAGAAAACCACATCAGACTGAGTCCCAGGCCGTGGAGTCACAGAACAGCCCAGATCGTCAACATCTGCGCAGGCTTTGGGAATGTGACATTCTGTGACTACTGGAGTGGATTCTAGAATGTCTGGAAAGAACGTTGCACATTGGGAATGACGTAGTAGAGGTTTTTGTTTGCTAAGAGGAGTTAAAATGTAGGGCAATAAACAATAACAAGCAAAACAAGTCTATGTGAAGTTTTAGGCTGTTTTATCATCCATAAGGTGAAAAACATGAGTCAGACCAAGTATAAACAATAGCAAAAGTGTTGCTTACCTTAAAAAAAAAAACATCACTAATATAATGCCTTCTGGAAGTATACGCTATTGTTCAAAAGTTTGGGGTCATTAAGTTTTTTTTTAAAGAAATTAATACTTATATTCAGCAAGAACGCATTAAATTGATCAAAAGTGATAGTAAAGACATTTATAGTGCTGCAAAAAAATGTATGTTTAAAATAAATGCAGTTTTTTTTTAAACTTCTTTCTATTCATCATAGAATCCTGAAGAAAATGTATCATGGTTAAAAAAACAACAACTTTCAACTGACAATAATAATAAAGTTTCTTAAGCAGCAAATCAGCATATTAGAATGATTTATTCCAGTGTTTCTGAACACTGAAGACTGGAGTAATAATGCTGAAAATTCAGCTTTGACATCACAGAATAAATTACATTTTAAAATGCAAATAGAAAACAGTTACTTTAAACTGTAATATTATTTCACAATATTAAAATGATTTTACTGTATTTTTGATAAATTAAATGCAGCCTTGGTGAGCATAAAAGACTTCTTTCAAAAACATTAACAAAATCTTATGGACCCCAAACATTTGGATGGTTGTGTATAAGAACAGTGAAAGAGTTTTCAAAAAATCTACAGAAACACAAAAATGCATGCAGATGAAAAACATTACATAACTGAGATCCATATCATCTTTAATTATTAATCACTTCAAAACCCAGTGACATTAAGGCTTGCATTAAAGCGATTTCACACAAAATCAATATTTGATTTATAAAGATGAAGGCGATCTGGTGAATGTCTAATGGAGAATTTAGATTAAATATCAATACCTAAAATACTGTTCCATTCTTCAAATAAGGCAATGACTTGGATATCTAAAAAGACTTCATTTTGGGATCTATGCCTTGTGACAACAGGGGTCTGCAAAGAGTTTGGATCCAGAATAAGGGTCTTGTTTAATATTATCTTGCTGTAAAATAACTTGTAGGAAATGCATTTGATATGCAGCCTAGATCTATTACATGGGTAAAAGAAACTTCTCATTACTTGCCAAAGACCCATTCACTTCCTGTTCAAGATAAGATTATTTGATGTTGCATTCAGTACAGTTGGAAAATAACCAGCACCTGAAATAAAACTCACACTTGACAGCACTGATCTGTCCATCTGTATAACATTCTTCCATGAGAAATTCTCTCCCACACACACACACACACACACACACATTGAGCTTAACAAAGTGCACAATGTACAGTGTTTTCAGTGTTTTGATGAACTACTTTATCAGGAATGCAATGTTTCCATAACACCCTTTCCAGGTGCAGTTACAATGTCGCCTGCAAATGCAGGCAATACAGTAAGAGTACAGGTGTTTAAAACACCTCATGAGGAGCCAGTTTGGCCTATAATCAGCCTGATTTGCCTTGCATGACTTTAATCTGACAGAGTTGGGTGAAAATTTGATAAAAACTACAAAAAACAATTCATTCTTCAACATTCATCCACAACCTGCACTCTCTCCATAACCCTGTGCGATGAGCTTCTTTTATAGTTCTGTCTTTTCCTTGCTTTATTTCTCTTCTCCGTTACTGCGGATCTTGTACCTCTCCAGGAACTCGGCATGCTTCTGTCTCATGATCTCCTGCTGCTTTTTAAAGCCGTTCACTCTGAGGAAAACCAGAAAGCAGCATGATCAAATACTTTTTTTTTTTTTTTTACAATTTCTGAAGAAAATATGAATGTGCTATCCCTTGCAAAACTCATTGTCATTATGCAAGGGCAAGGTTTACCAAATGAGAGGTCATTAGGGAACTGCAGGGGGTTGACGAAAAGCTAATAATTATATCAAATGTAAAATTAAAATAAACATGGCTGCACGATAATTGTGATTAACTTAGTGCAATTATGAAATAAAAGGCTGTGTGTTTCATAGACATTGCACAGCACTGTGTTCAGTACACATGCGAGCAACTCATGATCCAGTGTTTTCAGCATCTTCGAGTTCACTCCACCTTTGCATGTTCTGAGAGTTTAACATTCATCTGGAAAGGCAACATGCAATAGGTTTACAGATATCATTAATGTTCTTAATGATATTTAAGTGTAACAACATTACTCAAGATAAAAGGAGTCTGATTCAGCAAAGGAATACCAGAAAGCCAAGTCCTGACTCTGGCGAAAGGATGGAGGAGGGTAATTTGCTCCAAAGCAAACTATAAAGCTGCTGAATAATAATGAATAGGCCTTATAAAGGAATGCTGTGATAGGCGTCATATTCCTATAGGTAGATGTGGATCAGCTGAGAATCAGCCAATGCAAGCTTGACTCATGTGACCTGCCAGAACTAACGCTATACGTTTGATTTTTGAAGTCCAGCTACAAAGTCAAAATAAAACAGTAAAAAATTATTAAATAACTAATCTGTTTACTTGCATGTCACGTGACCATTAACTGAAATATTGAAATATTAAAAAATATTAAAATCTCAGGGAGTACTAAGTAAATATTTTACATTAAAGGGCTTTTATCTGACAAAAAATTGGGGGTTCTTGTTACTTACTTGTCCAAAGTCTGATTTATAATATTCCAGTCCCACAATACAGTGCCATCATGCAATTTAGCATTATCCTAATTACTATTTTTATTTTTCGCCTCAAAATTTTCTGCCTTTATCCAAAGCAGATGCTTTTTATCCAAAGTGACTTAAAAATTACATTTACCTTTAGGGGCTGAATGAGTCAGTCTCTCCTTTACATGTTAACAACGTATCCCCTAATGGTTTCAAACGCTACAGCTTTTGTATTCAAAACCTCTGATGTGCCTCCTGAGGCGACACATGTAACTTCAAAGTGCTCCCCACCTGGCTCTTTCTTTGGATTCATTGTAAATCTCAGTGATGACTCTATCCTTCTCATCCATGAAGTTATTATGGACCTCTTCCAGTTTCCTGCATGACAGACCAGCCCAGAGGTCAGGGGTGAACAGATTTACTGCCAACATATATATTTGTAGGGGTGAACAGACATCCACCACGTGCCCACATAACTTTAGGGTCGCATTTAAAAGGGCACACGGGCACTGACGGGGCAATAAAACATTTGATCATTTTTCAAAACATTTTAAGTGCACTTCTGCTACGCGTCAAACGAGCAGTGTCTGTTTATAGAAGATACTTAATCTCAGTCGCCTGAATTCAAGGTGTAAAAACATTTGGCTGATACTGGAAAGCATAACTAAACATCAGGGATTATGGGAAACCAGTGAACACTCTCTACTGGGGTTTGTCTGGCTCTGGGATAGACAAAATGCGTTTCAAAAACAAAATATGATTATCACATACTCATCAGAAAACGGACACATGAACAAAAGAAAACATTTTGCACTGCGATTCATACAAACAGTTGCAAAACACTCACTTATCAGTGCAGCATCATTCAGAGTGTTGGAAAACATTAGGATGGAATGCTGTGCATGTTGATGTCAATACTATGTATTAGGACTCACCTGAACCCAAAGTAATGCACAGAGAGACTGAGAAGCATGGTTAGCACGCAGTAGCCCACCAAACGCATGTTGCGTTTCTTGCTCTTTTCCTGCTCCTCAGCTGTGTTCTCCTGAGGCTGGGCCTGTCTGAACTGCTCCCAGTAACGCACGCTCTCTGCAGCCTCCGCACTGACAAACAGAGAGAAGCAACACTGGTATTTTAGTCACTGAACTATAATCTTTTGTAATGTGATTCTTAAAAATAAAAATCACTCTTAAAAATAAAGTTCCAAAAGGGGGTTTTAGCAGTGATGCCATAGAAGAACCATTTAGGTTCCACAAAGAGCCTTTCAGTGAACAGCTCTTAAAAGAACTTAGTGTGAAGACAAATATTCCACTTTTAGGAATCTTTTGTACACTGGAAAGGTTCTATGGATGTTACAGGTTCTTCATGGAACCAATAAAGAAGCTTTATTTTTACCCAAAATCATCACAGTCAACATCACGTTTCTTAAAAACATTTGTGCGTATTATTCAACAATTTTTTTGCATAATATTACATCAAATTGTACAAACCTTCTTTTTAAATGACAGAATATTAATATTAACCAGACAGATTTTTACACAATCTGAAGAAACCGTGACTGGTGCTTGACTGTGCAAATCTGGTCACTATGATGATAGGATGTTCTGACTGGTTGCTAAGGTGTTGCTATGCAGTTGTTAAAGTCTTCTGATAGGCTTTCAGCATATTGCTGTGCAGTTGCTAAGGTGTTCTGACACTGAGCGGTTGCTAGGGTGTTGCTATGCAGTTGTTAAAGTCTTCTGATAGGCTTTCAGCATGTTGCTGTGCAATTGCTAAGGTGTTCTGACTCTGAGAGGTTACTAGGGTGTTGCTTTGCAATTATTTAAGTGTTCTGAGAGGCTTTCAGCATGTTGCTATGCAGCAGCTAGGGTGCTCTTACTCTGAGTGGTTGCTAGTGCATTGCTATGCAGTTTTTTAAGTGTTCTGATAGGCTTTCAGCATGTTGCTGTGCAGTTGCTAAGGTGTTCTGACATTGACTGGTTGCTAGGGCAATGCTGTGCAGTTGTTTAAGCGTTCCGAGAGTCTTTCAGCATGTTGCTATGCAGTTGGTAGGGTGTTCTGACTTTGAGTGGTTGCTAGGGCATTTCTATGTAGTTGTTAAAGTGTTCTCAAAGGCTTTCAGCATGTTGCTATGCAGCAGCTAGGGTGCTCTGACTCTGAGTGGTTGCTAGGCCATTGCTATGCAGTTTTTTTAAGTGTTCTGATAGGCTTTCAGCATGTTGCTGTGCAGTTGCTAAGGTGTTCTGACATTGACTGGTTGCTAGGGCGTTGCTGTGCAGTAGTTTAAGCGTTCCGAGAGTCTTTCAGCATGTTGCTATGCAGTTGCTAGGGTGTTCTGACTTTGAGTGGTTGCTAGGGCATTTCTATGTAGTTGTTAAAGTGTTCTCAAAGGCTTTCAGCATGTTGCTATGCAGCAGCTAGGGTGCTCTGACTCTGAGTGGTTGCTAGGGCATTGCTATGCAGTTGTTTAAGTGTTCTGATAGGCTTTCAGCATGTTGCTGTGCAGTTGCTAAGGTGTTCTGACATTGACTGGTTGCTAGGGCGTTGCTGTGCAGTTGTTTAAGCGTTCCGAGAGTCTTTCAGCATGTTGCTACGCAGTTGTTAAAGTCTTCTGATAGGCTTTCAGCATGTTGCTGTGCAGTTGCTAAGGTGTTCTGACTCTGAGTGGTCGCTAGGGCGTTTCTATGTAGTTGTTAAAGTGTTCTGAAAGGCTTTCAGCATGTTGCTATGCAGTTGCTAAGGTGTTCTGACTCTGAGTGGTTGCTAGGGCATTGCTATGCAGTTGTTTAAGTGTTCTGAGAGGCTTTTAAAATGTTGCTAGGGAGTTACTAGGGTGTTCTGAGTGGTTGTTTTAGTCAGTTGCTGCCAATTTGTTCCTAATTTTTTATAAAATTCATGAAATTTGTGATCAAATCTGTGTTTTTTAATAAGAAGGCCCCTGGTTTCTACAGTATATGTGCCATTGTTATAGCCTTCATGTTGATATAAAATGCACACTTGTACTAATTCAATAAAATCCCATTTAACAACATCAGGTTGGTTGATTATGGAGCTAACAGTCACCTGGGGCTGTTGGTGGAGCTGGAGGATCTGAAGGCCGGACCTGCAGTGTATTGGTAGCTCAGCTTGAGGTCATAATCTCGTCTGGACCCTTCTCTGCTCAGCACCCTGTACGCCTCGTTCAGCTGCACAAACTGACTGTGCAGACCGGGATTGGATGGGTCACTGTCAGGGTGCAGCTGAAGATGAGAAGACGGACATTTTTGTTCATAGCATAACAATGAGATTACATTTTTATATACATTTATCAATTTAAACAATTCAAAGAACATGAACTCCTATCCTTAATTGCTATGAATTCATAAAACATCAGATTAATGCATGTCTCATATTTAGTGAACAGAATCATCTTTATGACCTTTTCACCTTTCCACTCTCACTTGTTCTGTAAGTCACATCACTCATAAAGCTTTTATCTGCTTCTTATTCAGAAACAAAGCACCCATATCATTGGTTTATACCCTCATCTCCTGTCTCATACACACACAAGCATGCAGTGGTTCTATCTTGCCGTCACTCTGCCTCCTTCACCCGTAAACAGATGTTTCTCACTCTCTTTCTCGCAGGCACATGCATAATTGTCTCACGTCCTTAATTTGTTTCCGTTGATACTGTCTCACTAACATATTTAATTGCTTCAATTTGAGACATGTTGACAAATTAGCCCACAAAATAAATGCGCCTAGTAAACTACAAAACAAACTAACAACTTAAATCAGGGATAAATTAAGTGCCTAAGAATTTAAGACTATGGGAACAGACAACAGTCTCTCTGCCACAATCAAACAGTTCTCTCTAGGGGTGAGGAGGTGAATAACTAGCAGGGTTCGTACACATTTTTACCAATAAATTTCCATGACTTTTGAAACAATATTCATGACCTAATGTTCCATTATTTTACAATAAGAATAAAAATCTGTTCAAATTATCATAGCATATGTTAACTAAAATTAATGACTATTAATGCTATTGTTTGCTTTCTTGTTTTAGTAATAAATACAAGCTGCAACTGCACCAGACGTGAAGGTCCTTGCACACTGAGTCCGAAATTTTCGTATGCGTTTTTTCATTTTTTTCCGTATTCATCATCCTTTCCTATCAAAATGCATGCTACGGATGTGAAAACGTAGAAAATCGAACCTGATCTGAGTTTTTTTTTTTATGACTGACTAAAGTTTCGGAGGCAGTGTGTAAACGTGATTGACAAGATTTTTTTCTCCATTCTGTCACCGATGGAGTTTTGTTTCCTTGCCGCTGTCGCCTCTGGCTTGCTTAGATGGGGACACTTAATTTCCAGCGATATCGTCGACTTGATTACACAGATACTATTTAAACTGAACTGAGCTGGGGTGCGTTTCCCAAAAGCATCATTAGCCAACTATGGTCGCAAGTTCCGTCGTTACCAGCATAGTTCAACGATTCGGTGTTTCCTGAAACCATAGTTCAAACGAACGTTCGCAAACAGCGTCACAAACTTACGTGGTTGGAACTGCAGCTCTCGACCTGTGGTTAGAAGCATAGTTTCTTGTTTGTATGATATATGGGCTTAAATAAATATGCTATTGGGCACAATAAGCAAGCTAACATGCAGTACTATCTGTATCTTCCATTCTATCTAAATAAAAATGCATTTCAATTATGTACAGGTGCATCTCAATAAATTAGAATGTCTTGGAAAAGTTCATTTATTTCAGTAATTCAACTCAAATTGTGAAACTCGTGTATTGAATAAATTCAATGCACACAGACTGAAGTAGTTTAAGTCTTTGATTCTTTTAATTGTGATGATTTTGGCTCACATTTAACAAAAACTCACCAATTCACTATCTCAACAAATTAGAATATGATGACATGTCAATCAGCTAATCAACTCAAAACACCTGCAAAGGTTTCCTGAGCCTTCAAAATGGTCTGTCAGTTTGGTTCACTAGGCTACACAATCATGGGGAAGACTGCTGATCTGACAGTTGTCCAGAAGACAATCATTGACACCCTTCAAAAGGAAGGTAAGCCACAAACATTCATTGCCAAAGAAGCTGGCTGTTCACAGAGTGCTGTATCCAAGCATGTAAACAGAAAGTTGAGTGGAAGGAAAAAGTGAGGAAGAAAAAGATGCACAACCAACCAAGAGAACCGCAGCCTTATGAGGATTGTCAAATAAAATCGATTCAAGAATTTGTGTGAAATTCACAAGGAATGGACTGAGGCTGTGGTCAAGGCATCAAGAGCCACCACACACAGACGTGTCAAGGAATTTGGCTACAGTTGTCGTATTCCTCTTGTTAAGCCACTCCTGAACCACAGACAACGTCAGAGGCGTCTTACCTGGGCTAAGGAGAAGAAGAACTGGACTGTTGCCCAGTGGTCCAAAGTCCTCGTTTCAGATGAGAGCAAGTTTTGTATTTCATTTGGAAACCAAGGTCCTAGAGTCTGGAGGAAGGGTGGAGAAGCTCATAGCCCAAGTTGCTTGAAGTCCAGTGTTAAGTTTCCACAGTCTGTGATGATTTGGGGTGCAGTGTCATCTGCTGGTGTTGGTTCATTGTGTTTTTTGAAAACCAAAGTCACTGCGCCCGTTTACCAAGAAATTTTGGAGCACTTCATGCTTCCTTCTGCTGACCAGCTTTTTAAAGATGCTGATTTCATTTTCCAGCAGGATTTGGCACCTGCCCACACTGCCAAAAGCACCAAAAGTTGGTTAAATGACCATGGTGTTGGTGTGCTTGACTGGCCAGCAAACTCACCAGACCTGAACCCCATAGAGAATCTATGGAGTATTGTCAAGAGGAAAATGAGAAACAAGAGACCAAAAAATGCAGATGAGCTGAAGGCCACTGTCAAAGAAACCTGGGCTTCCATACCACCTCAGCAGTGCCACAAACTGATCACCTCCATGCCACGCCGAATTGAGGCAGTAATTAAAGCAAAAGGAGCCCCTACCAAGTATTGAGTACATATACAGTAAATTAACATACTTTCCAGAAGGCCAACAATTCACTAAAAATGCTTTTTTTTTTTTTTTATTGGTCTTATGAAGTATTCTAATTTGTTGAGATAGTGAATTGGTGGGTTTTTGTTAAATATGAGCCAAAATCATCACAATTAAAAGAACCAAAAACTTAAACTACTTCAGTCTGTGTGCATTGAATTGATTTAATACACGAGTTTAACAATTTGAGTTGAATTATTGAAATAAATCAACTTTTCTACGACATTCTAATTTATTGAGATGCACCTGTATTTTTGCGCGTTCCTTGTAAGCGCCGTTTTTGAAAAGTGCGCATGTGCATAAATGCCAAAGGGAACCCGCGATGAATCAAACATCAAATAAAGCAAAATGACAGGGAACAAAAAAAATAGTAAATTAGTCAGTTGGTGCCATGTTCAATCCAGTAGTATTTTAGAGATCTCTCTAATCAGTTAAATAGCATAAGTTATTTCTCCACCACACGCGTGTGATGTCATTAACAATGGCCCTATGTTGTTGAACTAATGTGGTTCAAACGATGGAGATGCAGCTGTGTTCGGGAAACAGTCGTGACTAGCTAGTTCGTTTCCAAAACGATGCATCTTACTATGGTGGTTAATCAGCGAGTTAGTCGTTGTTCGGGAAACCCACCCCTGGATGACATCACTGAATTCAATAATAAAATGCCTTTAACTGAAAATTGAATGTTTAATCTTATCAGTTTACATTCACACACTATTTTCCTATTTTGATACCGGAAAGTTGATTTGACACAATCTGTATTGTTAAAAGCGCTATATAAATAAAGGTGACTTGACAACGTGAGGTCATATTTATTTATTTATTTATTTTTTACCGTGCGAAAATTTCGGACCAGTGTGCAATGACCTTTACTCCAGACAGAGATCATAGCGCATCACCGAATATTATCATTTATTTAACTCAGTTAAATGCAGGACCTGAATTTCGTTTTGGAAACTTTTCTCTGTCGCAACTACATTCACTTCAATAAACAACAACAATGCTTATGAGGATACTTATTTTAACGTCATTTTGTGTGTATTTTTGCCACTGAAACGCAACAAGCTGCGCAAATTAAGCCACTTAATTTTGTTTAGAGCCCTGAATTTCAGCCCAAGCCCGACGGGCTCCGACTTATTTAAGGTTTCGGGACAATTTTCATGTCATAGCTCAGAAGCGGGCCGGGCATCGGGCTTGTTTTAGGCTTCCTCCTTATTTTTATATTTTAGATATCCATCAATTATTATGGTGATGAAAAGGATTTGCCGCGCTGGTGGAAACAACACGATGCTACCTCGACTGTGAAGAGCGGCTCGGATGGTGTTTAGTGTCCAGCAGCAGCAGCAGCGAGTGCTGGAAGAGATCCCCGTTAAAGCGCACGCAATAACCCCAGCAAGTAATTACCATGATGAATGTGTCGGGGCCAGGGGAAATAAAATATTCGCTGAGTTTCGGATCATTTTTGTGACGCAGAAAGCGCATCCTGTTTGTTTTCTAAAAAAAAAAAAAAAAAAAATCAACGTATGCTGATATTGTGACAAATAAAAGTAGACCCTTAACAGTCCCGAATGATGTATTACTCTTACCTTTATGAGCAAAAATGACAGTTGTTTCTACTGTTATAAGAAAAAAATGCAAGTGATCGCTCTGGCGACTCTCAAGTCCTGCAGAGCGCGCTTTAGCTTCAACTCTCCGCACAAACTATTGGATACGCGCCTAGCACAAACGTAAACTAACATTGTGATATGCTTTTTTTAAGTATTTTATATATAGATTTTATTTTAGTCAAGTGGTGCTGATTTTAGAAGGCTAAATTGATCACTGTCTGCAGCTGGCCACTTGGTCGTTAGGCTACTTTAAAAAAAAAAAAACTTGAATTTAACAAACAAAAAAATGTTCCAAACATATTTCTAAATTAACTTAATAAAGAAACGAAAATAAATATAACCACTTTGCCATTAAAAATGAAACTGAACTATTTTAATGGCTCCAACAGCAGCTGTGTAATTGGGAAGAGAAAGAGAAAAAAGACACGGGCTCCAGTCTGACTCGGGCCAGTAATTCTGATAAGCTGTTGGACAAGGGCCGGACTGAGTCATATGTTTGAGGTCCGTACAGGGTTCTGCTGAGCTTGTTTGGGACCAAACTCAATTTGGCACTCGCAAGGCGGCTTTATACGCGCGCCCTCTGGACGTGACTGAGCGCACAGGAAACCGCCTCTGCAGCGCGCGAGGACCCAATGGCTTTAAAAGACGTGCAAATAAATAATAAATTTTTTGTGACAATGCAACAATGACTCGATTAGGCAAGTGACAATTCTGTCAACTGTACCAAAACGCGAGCGAAAGTCTTGTATCGTAGTGTGTAGCAGCTCTTTAGTGCAGACGAGATGCGCCGATGTGAAGCCGTGACAAATTAAACTAATACAAAAATTGTGAAATGCTTTGATCACATGTATATTACTAACCCCTCTTCCACTGTCAAAGCATATAGATGACACAATAAATAAAATAAAATGAAATGGTTGAACTGATGTTAAGAAACAAGAATGATAAAGATAACTATAACAATGACTATAAAAGTGTCCACACTGGTGGATGATAATGTTATGGTTAATATAAGTGATTATAACAGACTCTATAACCACAATGACCCTAAAATGACAGAATAATCCCTAGAAATGAACCTTTTTGGATCTGTCGAAAAATGCATTCTTAATTTGCTCCAGCGTAGCATCTGGTTTCACCCCAAGAAGTTCATAGTAATTGGTTGATGACCTATAAACAGAAAAAGAAGCAATGAAAACAAATCATTTCTCAACACTGTCTTCATGATGACAAGATTAAAAAAAACTCTACAATAATAGTCACTTTAAAAAAATAATAAATAACTGCAGCCAAATCTCATAATCTCATGCCCTTGATGATAACATTTCATGTTATCTAATATTACAGCCTGATTAGAACAGCAAGTCAAAAATATATATTTTTTTATTTTCTAACAAAAATGTGGGTTGTGCTTGCCGCTCTGGAAATTCTTGGTGGTTGTTAAGTAGTAGCTAGGACATGTCTCTATAATATTCTGGTCAATAGATGACAACATCAGCTCTGTGGCCTGTAGCACGAAGCGAGCTGAACAAACTCTGAGTTTCAGAGTAGGTTTAGAGTTGACAAAACCAAACAAATCCAACCTGGTTTAGATCAGGTTCAGCGGGCTCACAAAGCTCGATATAAACCTTCTCTGTCAACTCAGGGTTGATCCAGAGTTTGTGATTAACTCTAGAGCACGTGCACCTGAAAGTGTGACACGTGCAGGAAACAGTCAATCACACGGGACATGGAGAGCGTCAGTTTGATTCACTTCTCACGAGAGTCGGCGCAATTCACTTCTGTTAAAAATTAATAGACGCCGTTATTAAAAATCTAATTAATTTAAATGCATTTACAAGACAGGAATAAATACTGCCGCTGCAGCAAACATTTGAGAAGGCAGCAGAAAGAAAATATATGACTATGCAAAAGAATCAGCTGCATTTAATAATTTATATACTTTCACAAAGAGCTCAAAAGAAAATACATATTGGTTAGTCATTTTAAAAGCTTTATATATTGAAACTTATTTATAGCCAATGTATATATTTAAATTAATTCAAATGCAAATTTAATATTACATGCCAGCTCATGTAACATTTTTAAAAATATTTTATATAATTATGAATAATTCTAATTCATATGATATTAATATAATAAATAATTAGCAGCAAAGGCAATTTTGCCTCTGAAATTTAGGCAATTTTGTCTCTGAAATTCTTTTACTCTAAACTGCTTTAATTTGAAGCGAGAGATATGGGGGAGTGGCTTTATTGCATCTGATATGTGTCACTTTACTCACAGCTGATTAGTCCAGTTTGGGTTTGCAATCTCTAACCCAAAATAATACGTGCTCCGGAGCAGGGTAGCTGTGTAGCGTAAGTTACCATGGCGATGAAACCCGCTCAAAATCAACCCACCTTGTTGAGCCCAAAAACTCAGAGCTTGCTCAAACTAAACGCAAACTTACCTGGGTAAAAACTGAAACCAGCTTTGTGCTACAGGCCACTAAAGGATGCATTTACATAATTGTTGTGGATCAGCACCAATAGTCAACATTTCAAAGAACATCAGCTCACATTCAAACAAATGAAATTCAAGTAAATTTTTGTGTCAAGCCCATTTTGGACAAATAAAGATTTTCACAAAAATCTCACTGCAAGAAGTGAATTTCTTACTCAGTATTTTTGTTTAGTTTTTCAGGGCAAATAACTTAAAATTCTTAAATCATGATACATTTACTTTAGAAGCAAAATTACTTTCTTTCTGAGAAATGTATGCTATATATATATATATATATATATATATATATATAAATATAAATAAATACACACACACACACACACACACACACACATATATATATATATATATATATATATATATATAAAAATAACATCTTTTAAATATTTTAGGTAAATGTATCCTGATTAAAGAATGTATGGATATTTTACTGGAAAACCAGACAAAAATACTAATGATGCAATTACGAGTTTACGTCTCACAAATCTGACTTACGTGAGAAAAAAGTCTGAATTGTGAGATGTAAACGCATAAGAAGTTGCAAATACCTTTTTTATATTTTATTCTGTGGCAAAAATGGGCTTTCATAACGTATAGGATTGTTATAATAGAAAACACAGGGATTCGAAATTGTTCAAAGCATTTGAGATAAACCATTTTGGTTTTGGATGCTCTATGTATTATTATTCTTGAAACGAAAACGTATCATCTGTATTCAACAGAAAAATAAAGTTTGGTCATGCATACCTGTGTGCAGTACAGAGTGAGAACAGCCGCTGAGAACTTTTACAGAACCACAAACAACTCTGACAGAGACGAAGATGAGCCTCCAACTGCATGATGCTCCCGTAGAAATAAACTATAATATAGATGAGAATCTAAAAAATGGGTTGAGATATGTTAGTAAATGGGATTATTATGGGAATAAACATTAGATTTCTGGATGTTTTGTTTTAGATTTTGCTGCAGTTTCAGCATGTTCAATGCATCCTGTGTTTTGTTGCATTTTCAGCATGTTGAATGTGTACTGTCTGGGTCAGGCTTTCTCATGTTGTGTTTAAGTTTTAACGTGCTGAATGCATGTTGTATTTGGATGAAACTTTATCACGTTGAATGCATGCTGTGATTGGATGAAGCTTGACTGTGTTCAATGCATGTTGTTTTAGCTTAAAGCTTTATCATGCTGAATGCACATTTTGTTTGAGTAAGGTTTTATCATGATGAATGCACGTTTTGTTTGACTGAAGCTTTACATGTTGAATGCATGTTGTGTTTTGGTGCAACTACATACTGCTCAGCAGGATCCCATTGAAATGCAGTCGGTCAGCAGCTCTGCAGGAGATCCTGAATGGACACAAGAGAATACACACACACATAATAGTTAAGGCCACTCTTTGATATTCATGAAGTTCTTGAATTGATCTAATCACTACAATCTAAACCCTATAGTCTAATTATTATGCGTAGACATTATTAATCAAGTTTGGTCCCCACAATGTAGATTTATCAGGATTTTACTGTCATTGTGTGAACAAGGAGCACATACACACCAATTCAGTCTAATGCATTTGTTTCCTATCCAAGCATCTAACTAAACCTCATAAACCTGGACAACAAGTCCAACAGGAACAGATGACCAATAAATAATAAACCTGGCAGCTGTTGAAATCTAGTGAGCTGCTAACTAGACTAGTCTTTTAGGCGCAAAACACAGCTTTCTCTGAAAAAACGAGCTCAAAAAATGCTGTCTGTGTAAATGTTAGTCAGCTCACTAGATTTGAGACACAGCCAGTGAAACTCAAATTAGACGATAGCTAATGTAGTTGTTCACTAATAATCTAAAGTGTATTTCCATGCCAAATAGGACACGATCTTAAAACGTTCACAAATAGTTTATTAACCCGCCTGATAAATGACTTGTAGCGTTTTATCAGTTTATGTGACACTCTAATGCACTTTCCACTCGACTCATGCTATTAGCTTAGCTGCAATGCTAAAAACAACAACAGAGTTAAAGGCAGCGTGTAGCTTAGACACAAACATTGATCAAATGCGCTGTAAATCTCATTAGTCAGACATAAATCAGCGGATTAAACACAAATAATGGGGTCACCTTCATTCACGGACACGCAGAGGTCTCCTGTCATGTTCTGCTGCTTTCATAACGCTTCACCGGCGCTGTTACATAAAAGAACAAAGTGTTTCATATCAGACATACAGCAGCTGTTTACCTGTTTTTAATGGTTATTATTTACATTAATAATATAATTATATTGCTACAATACAACCGTACATTTCAGAGAGAAGTAGATGATTAATATAATGCATAAAACATTGATGTGTTGTGTAGCTTCTGTAGTGAATTTTGAAGAAATGGCAACATTCAGATATATTTACTATATTTTTAAAACCATTAAAACGCTGTTCTGTGCATCCAGGGGTCAGTTGGATCAGCAGGTAGTAAAAACACATGAAAATGCTTCACGTGCAGTAGAAAAGATATTTATTTTCTGTACAGTTCAGAAAACAAGAATGGAAGAATAAGTAAGTGCTAAAAGGTCCATTCAGTTTGCTTTGAAGAAAATCTTTGCAAAGTGTAATCTTTGCAGTTTTGTTGTTGGACGTGTTATGATGAAAGGCTCTCCACCTTTAAATAAAACAAAAAAGAACGAGAATATTGATCATGGTGATTCCTCGAATATAATATGTCTGAAAATATGAGAAGGTAAATGCAATATTGACCTCAGAGAAAGAAGGGAAGTGATGATGGAGAATGTAGGCGGCTCTGACACATTGCTCTCCTTCACTGTTATACTGAATAGCTTCCAGCAGAGGAACACCATTTAACCTCGTAAACTCCTCCACCACCTGTTACAAGCAGGAGGACTTACATTAAATCTGCTTGAGTAAAAAGTAAGCATGGCATTAAGTTTCTTACAAAGATCAATGTAAAATCATTTTAAGTGCAGGGTTATTATCGTTAACTAAAATGAAAACTAAGCTTTTTTTTAATAAAGGTAATAAAAATGACAAAAACAAATTAAAATGAAATTGAAAAATATTTAAAATGAAAAAATATGAATAAAACCTATAATACCATCATAATACTATTTTAAGTGATAATGGATTCTTAACTGGTCTCATTCACCTGTGGGCTGCTGGACACCAGCATGTACAGCACTTCCAGGCTCAGGGTGACCACCTCTGGCTCGGCCATCTTGAGTGTGGCACAGAGGGCGGTCAGCAGCCCCGCTTGTGTCAAACAAACACAGTATTCTGTGCCATGATGGGCGATATTACCCAGAACTCTCAGTGCCTTGTACAAACAACAATAATTGTGTGAGAACTGAAATTTAGCTGTGTATGTTATCAAAATGTACATGTGAATGTGATGTGAATGAATATGAGTGTAGTAGAAATACAGCAGCAGGAATATAAAACTTTTTTAAAACAATGCAGTAAATACAAGTTATCTATCAGCAGTGATTTACTATGTACTATAAAATATTTCTACTATATATATATATCATTTAAAAGAAAAGTTTTCTATTTGAATATATTTTAAAATGTCATTTATTCCTGTGATGCAAGAAAATCTTCAGTGTCACATGATCCTTCAGAAATCATTCTAATATGCTGATTTGCTATTCAAAAAACATCAATTATTATTATCAATGCTGAAAGTTGTGCTGTTTAATATTTCTGTCAAAACCGTGATTCTTTGAATTTTTCAGGATGCTTTCATGAATAAGTTTGAAAGAGCAGCATTTATTTGAAATAAAAATCTTTTTACAACATTATAGATGTCTTTACTGTCACTTTTAATCAATTTAAAATATTCTTTTGTTTTACAAAGAAATTATAAAGCCCCAAACTTTTCAACAGGAGAGTAAATTCTTTCACAAATATTTTTCAAGTATGTTTTTTAAATACTTTAATATGAGTCAGTTTAAGGTCATACACCTAATAATGGGTCACGGCCCAAAAATTTAGGTATGTTAGCCTGATCTATATATGCATGCTGGTTCCTCACCATTGAGTTGATTCCTTTAGAGAAAGACAGAAACTGGATTAATATGGGAACCATATTAAGCAGCAGCAGGCCAGAGCAGAACCCACTGGAGCCAGCTGAAAAAACATAAGACAGTGCATCACAGTCATAATTGTGAGAATGGTGAGAAAAGACACTGTGAGAATGGTGTTCTCTCCAATAAACAAGTTAATTTTAGTTTGAGCTTTAAGTGGGATGAATAATTAGAGTGCAAATCAATTTGAGCACATGCATGCTAACGCCCTGCTCACCGGTGAGGTTGTTGAGCGCCCACAGGCTCTCTCTGGACAGAGCAGGATGAGGGTGAAGGAAAGCCTGACTAAAAACACACAGCGCAGCGAGGAGACGAGTGTCCTCTGGCATTACATCACCTCCACTGACCAGCAGGTTACCAAGGCAACGCAGAAGAGGCCAAATGAGCTGCACAGCAAAAACAAAAGTCACAGTTCAGAGGAAAGCAGGTAAAAGCAGTTTTTAGGGGATGAGAAAGTCACAATAAACCACATGATCACAATGCTGATAAATGGGCAATTTGATCAGTTTATAGAAGTTCACATGCTACTGTATGAGAGACTACGACCTTGAATCAGCATCTATTCCATAATTCCAATATAGGTTCATGAGATGTATCCAAATTCTATATTAATTCTCTCTCTCTGATAAGTACTGCATTATCTTAATAATACATAAAAATACATAATTAAGATTGTATACATTTACACACACATATAAATATATTTAAAAATCTTTATCTTTATTATATATCATTCTAAAATATACAATTAGAAATATATGGTACTGTATTTATAATCTTATATTTTATAATAATATGTACAATAAAGATAATTAACAAAGATTATAAATATTGGTTATTATATGCAGTGTCATTATCAGAGGAAAAATGTTCTTAATTTTCATTAAAGTAATGTCACAATGCAAAAAAAATCTCAGTTTTCTTCATGGAACATTTTCTGTGCTTAATTTTAGGGTCAAATGTGACTTGTTTTGGTGAAATTCATAAAATAATGTAATAGTAAGCATTGATTATAAAATCATTGATAATTGGATTATATATAGGCAGTGTTTCTATTCAGTGAACACACTAATTTAAAATTACTCTCATCCTAACCCAGATGTGCAGTATGTACGTGATGTGGGTATAAAATGTTTTGCTGTAATGACTTACTAACTCTATTCCGCCCTCTAGGTTTCCTTGAGCAACAGCGCCTCCTAGTGTTATTAAAGCAGCACTACACTGTGAGAGGGCGCCTTGAGCGATCAGCATGGAGTTATCCAAATTACTGCAAACCACAAGATCATGTCACAATTCAGCTGATGTTTTACTCACTAGTCTCTTTTTGTTCCAGAAAGAGAATTCATGCCATTTGGAAGAACTGGCCATTACTCTGTCATTGTTTAGTACGTTTTTATGAAAGGAGAAAAGACCACACCTGCTGATTAAATAGTGCAAACACCATGAACACTCAATCGCTGGCCCGTAACCAAACTCAGGATCTGGAGTCAACGCTGAGATCACATGAGGGACGATTCCTGAAGCCATGACCGCTCTGAGGTTTCAAATAAACAACAAGCACGGAAAAATTTGTGTTAAATATCCTAATATTTGTCATTAGCATTAACTATTTATTGTAAACTATAGCAATTTCAGTATGACAAGACCTAGGTTCATTTATCACACATACTACAAATGAATATAAATATTAACAAAACAAGCTGTGGTCACTTACGGGATGATTTTTTCAGTTGAGTCTTTCGCCTGTAGCAGCTGAGACAAAGTGAAGCCAACTGCCTCCACCACCGCCAGATTATACCTCTGATTCTAGAACAGAAAAACTATCTTACTATTTCATGATCTCAAGAACATGTCCAAGGCACATTTCACCCCAAATTAAAAAGAAAAACTAAGAAATAATATTTTGCTAAAAGAAAAAAATGCTTTGTGACATTATTATTATTTTTATTATTTCATTATTGTTTTCTGCATTACATGACAATGAAGCATCTGTTTACAGTAACATTAAAGATAAAAATAAAAAAGGAAAATATTACTCTTACAGTAATGAGAATCACCACTGAGAATAATAAGAACGACAAAAATCCACAAAAGTAGTATGTCTGGGTGTGTTATGGTATTTAAATAAAAAACAGAAAAAAATAAGAAATAATATTTAGCTTAAAGATTTTTTTTTTTTTTGCATTGTGACATTATTTTTTACGTCATTATTTATTTATTTTATATATATATTTTGCATTACATGACAGTTAACCCCCCCCCATGAGCACATAATAATCAGTTATCAGTTACCAAAAAATTACCAATTATCAGTTACAAAAAAAAGCTAAATTTTCTTCTTTGCAAAATTAATTTTTTTTGTCTTTTTCTTTTGATTTGGGATGAAGTATAACCCAGAATTTTTTGTGAGACTCAGCCTATAAGAATGTATTCAGAGACGCTATAACATTATCAGTATGTATGCTTAGACTTGTGATTTAAAGTCAATTATAAGAGTTAACAAAAGTAAATTTGCTAGTAGTAACCTAAATGATCTTACGTGAATGCAGTTGGCCAGTGAAGAAACTATTCCCTGAGCTAGAAGCTTCTCTCTAACCACAGCGCTGTCAGGACACAGATTTCCCAGAGTGTATAAACAAAGCTCCTAAAGGAAAAGACAAAAGAGACAAATTCATGAGGAATGATTGATTACATGCCTCTGACACTGACTTCAAAGTGGTAACCCACTGACCGTTAGCTTGGTGCTCTGACTGGAAAGGTAAGTGAGGAGGTAGGGGCCTGCAGGCAGACAGGCCTGACCTACGCTGGGATGAGTGGAGTGAGACAGCTCATGCAGACAGCGTGCCGCTTCCAGCTGACACTGAGCATTATGAGAACTGAGCTGTCCGATCAACATGTGCATGCTGTTCTCTGATCTGAAGAAAAACACAGGCACTGCATTAGTTAATACACTATCTTATCTATATATCTTTAAAATACAGTTTTTTTTTATGTCTATGAAAGAAATGTCTTAAGTGTCTCTGCATTTATCTGAAAAAAAAACAAACAAAAGCAAATTTTATTATAATTTTATATATATATATATATATATATATATATATATATATATATATATATATATATATATATATATATATATAAACACGTATACTTATTTTAAATTATAATAACACTAAAAAATATATAAATATTAAATAAGAATAAATAATAAAAGAAACTATATTTTAAATAAGTAATAAATAAGAATTATATTATATTATATTATATTATTCTTATATTCAACTGTGACATTATTTTCATGACAATTAAGCACAATGCAAAGAGCATTTTTACTGTTCATAAAAGAAGTTTGCAACATATACATTTTTTCCTGTTTGATTTAGGGCTGAAATATTACTTGTTTTGTGAAATTTACCCCTACATATTAAAAATATAATTTGTAGACCTCCCAAAACAAAGCAAGGCAAGTTTATTTATACAGCACATTTCATACCCAACAACAATTCAAAGTGCTTTACATAAAAACGATTTTAAAAATCATAAAATTATCATAAAAGATGATTAAGAAATAAAAATAATAAAAAGTAAATCATATATATATATATATATATATATATATATATATATATTTATATAAATTGATTAAAAATGTATTCATTTAAAACAAATGAGAAGAAAAGAGATGTATAAACAAGATGATGCAGTACAGCAAGTCCTACTTAATGAAAGTGAGTTGGCTCTCTGGGTTTCTTAGTGCTTTTCGTAGAGATGTAAGACGAACTGCTTTCTCTTCACCTCCAGACTGGACTCCACGTATCATCTCTCTGACCTGATGTTATATATACAACACACATGCTTCTTATGACATATAAGCAATATTTGTAGTTTGTTGAGAACGAGAATCCTCCTTTCCCCATACATGAGGTACATAGCACAGAAATAAACCTGAGCATGTCTCTGGAGTCTGACCTGTTCAGGTGACAGAGGGGTGAAGCCAGTCTCCATGGAGTCTTCCTCCTCTTCCTCATCCACATTCTGCAGCAGTCTCTTACTGATGAGCTGTCTATCTTTCCGTGCCTGTCTAAGAGCTACGAGTAGATGAATACATAAATAATACACATTATTTTGCCTACATTAATACATTACAAACGTATATAAAGTCAACAAAATAGAATAATATAATAATAGTATAATAATATAGAAGCTCAGGAATAGTAAAACACACACATACACACCTTTCTCAAACTCTCTTTTCTTGTTTTTGAACTCCTCCAAATTATTGGCAGATCCACTTGCTTTGTGATGGAGGGTTTTCAGTCTCCACATCTTTAATATGACTGTTCACTGCATCCAAATGAAAATTTACGCCCAGATTATCGTATTATTTTAATATCTATCTTTTTCTTTCATCACATATTTTAACGTGTTTTATTAGCCTGGCTTGCTGTGGTTGTTTTAAAAATGTGAAGAGTGAAAATGACATTTCAAAATAAAAGCTTCCTAGGACCCTGCGAAAGATATCCCATTATTATTATTATTATTATTATTATTATTATTATTATTATTATTATTATTATTATTATTATTTATTTTGTTTAAATAAATTGTTGTAACAGCTCACTTATATATATATTTACTGTTAACAATCCTGTTAACTCGCAACTGAGTTCGTGTGGCTTTTATTTTGTAATTTTCAAATCCAGTTGCATCTCTCGCGTTTCGCTTCACACTGTGAAGAACACCTCGAGTAAACGCTAGCAATTCATTTCGATGCCATTAGTAAATAAACTCAGAGCACATCCAGAGTTTCATATACAGTTTCTAGGTAGGTGACTATGACAAATTTGCACTTTTATAATTTAAATAAATCTAAACATTCAAGGATTTTATTTGTCCAGACCAACACAGCATGACGGCCACATGTTTCTAAAGTTACGTAACCGTATGTCAAATGACTTGCTTTTTGAATATATTATTTTATAGCATTTATAAGGATCATGATATACTAGCCACTGGTTTCCAGTTATGTATGTTGATGTATTTCAAAACGTAACTGTGTTGCCCTGAGAGTCGCTTTATTCTTTGTAGTTCACATGCGTTTTTCACACATGCTCATCTCTTTACTCCATTTCTCAAACAAAATATTTTTCTTTATTCAGGTGACAGAATCTCCAGAGGTTTATATCCACCATGTCAAAGGCAACCAAACGCAAGCACGTAGTCAAAGAAGTTCTGGAGGACTATGTCACACCCACTGAAGACCAGCATATCATGAGGGTACATTTACAGTTTTTGGGATCTGTAAGGCTTTGAGATCTCAGTATTCTCATCATACCATGTTACTAATAACTCTACACCTCCTTCCCATCACAGGTCTTGGGAAGTAATGGCAATAACCTCCATGAAGCTGTGACTGGCAGTGGCGAGCGCTTCCTTGTCAGTATGCCTACTAAATTCCGCAAGAACATCTGGATCAAACGAGGTGAGTTTGTTTTACCTTTCATAGATATATATATATATATATATAACGACTCTGTTCTTAAAGACACTAAAAGGTTTTTCTGTTTGTTAGGAGACTTTGTCATTGTTGATCCCATTAAAGAAGGAGGGAAGGTGAAAGGAGAAATAAGCTTCATACTTTACAGGGACCATATTCAGTACCTGAGAAAACTTGGTGTCTGGTAAGGCCATTATGTCTTTTTTAATATTTGAATTGAATATTTGACACCCTCAAGTTGTTGCAAACTTGTATGAGTTTCTTTCGAACACAGAAGAAGATATTTCTCTTTAAACCTAGTCCTGGGGTCTGTACCATGATGGTAGATGAACAAATTCAGAGTTATAGGATAAGTTTTGAGTTGACAAAACCAAACCACTCCAATCTAAGCTTTGCTGGTACCATGAAGCTGATCATCAACTTTGCCAACTCAGGCTTGATCCTGAGTTAATGGAGCGTGTGCACATGAATGTGTGACATCAGAGGCGAACAGCCAATCACAACACAGAGCAAGTGTGATTCACTTCTCGCCAGAGAGCTAGCGAGATTCAAAACTCTTTTGTTAAAGGTTTAGAGATTAAAGAATATGAGGAATATAAATGCATTTCCACTGAAATACTTGTCCATGAAAGAGGACAAATAAAGGAAATTATCTTGCTCTATCAGTGCAGTCACAAATAAAACTTGTGAAGTTAGTTTATATAGCTGATAATATATAGCGATAGACTCGAACATGCCATTTTAAAGTGTTATCTATTGATTCTACCACTTATTTATATTACATATGATCTGTATATATTAATATTCATTTAAAATAAATGCTTTATAATAATTGTTAAACTAAAAGTGCTTGTGTGTAATGGAGTAATAATAATATAAATCATATTATAATTATATAAATCATATGTAAATTGTAATTATCATTAAAGCCAGGCAATTTTGTTGTATATATATATTATTATTATTATTTATTTATTTTTAAGGTACTTCATAGTGAGCTTTAATTTGTAGGAAGAGAGACTGGAGGAGTGACTTTTTTTGTGTGTCAGACAGGTGTCACTTTGCTCACATCTGATTGGTCCAATTTCAGTTTGAGATCTCTAACCCAGAACATAAACTGCCCCGGAGCAGGTTAGCTGTGCAGTGTAAGTTACTACGGCAATGAACGCAGCTAAAAGCCAAGCCACTTTCATGGTACCTAAAATCCAGAATTGGTGCAAACTAAACTGACACTTACTTGGCTAGCCAGCTAATCCGGCTTCATGATACAAGCCCCTGAAGTGATATGTATTACTCAGTGGTTGCTGTTATAATGCGTTCAGGAAAAACAAAACTGAAATGTGTTTAGTAAACAGCATTTTCACACTTCACACAGGCCAGAAGGATTCCAGGAGGATCGCACATCCAGTGAGAGGAACGAGGGAACACCGAAAGAAAGAAGTGAAAGAAAAACAGAGGAGGGTGACAGCGAGTCGGAGGATGACGACAGCGATCTTTTTGTAAACACCAATCGTGCCACTGTTCTCTACAGTGAGAGCGAGGAAGAGACCGATGAAGAGGAGGATGATGATGGTGACGATAACGAAGAGGAAGAAGATGAAGGAAGAGCATAAAACTACTTATGATACTGGAAGATGCTTCCACTACAGCATGACCAAGAACAGTTTATTATGAATCTTAATAGGGCTTAAAAACCTGAAAAAACTACACTGATGCCTGAGACTATTATTGCATTGAATGATTTCTCTCTGATGGCTTTCAGAAGTTTCTGCTTTAGTTTAATTTGTTTCAAATCTCAGACACGTTTTGTTTCATTAAAAGAAACATTGTATATTATAATTCTTGTAAATACGGTGTTGTAATAAATTTTTTGTACACTTGGTGTTTTGCCCACAAGTTTTTAGCTAGTTTAATAAGTAGTACATGTACAGTAACACACTGAAGTCAAATTTAAAATCATAAGACAGTCAGCATGAAACTAATTTTTTTTTCATTTTGTATTTTTAATTTTTCTTTATCATGGTTTCTGTGGGTCTTAAAAAGCCTTAATTCACCCTTCCACAAATTAAGACATTAAAAAGGTCTTTAACTCAAACAAAGTCTTAAATTCATAAAGTTATGGCATTAAATGTTCTCCAAAAATGTATATCTTTCTCATTGGTTCTCAAAGCGTCTGCAAAATGACTAAATGTAATCTATACATACTTAAATCAATATCTTTCTCAGTGGTTGCCTTTTTTAGCAATGCTAATATCTAAACATAAATCAAGACACTTTTACTTGAGATGCAAAATGAAGATATGAAGTCTTGTTTTCTGACAAATTGACCAAAATTAAGTGAGATTATGCTTAAAACATTAACAAATATATGTGAATAGTGTACTAAAATGTTATCTGAGCCCACTGAGCAATAAAAAATAAAAAAAAGGGAAAAAAAAATTATCCTACGTTATTTTGCTTCTCAAGTAAATGTATCTTGATTTAAAAATCTTTGGACATTTGTACTTGAAGAAAAAAATACTGAGGTACAGTAAAAGTTATGACTTTAAATATACTAGCTTTGTGTGAGCAGAGGTATAGATCTGTTGAATTTTTAAACGTTCAAGTGTTGCTAATACAAATCATTGTGTGCTCCCTAGACATTTTAAATAAGAGAACATATTGACATGTAGTGTTCCCTTCAAATTTATGCCTTAAATGTTCTTTACCGGTCTTAAAAAAAGCTTATATTTACCATCAGAAACCCTGTTTATAAAACCTTTACGCAGTTATTGCAGCAAAATGTGAAAGTCAAGTATATTTAAAAATACAAAATTTATACAAAATACCTTGCAATGCATAATTTAACTGTTCAAGTGTTCAGTAAGAATAAGAACGTGCTTTAACTAAAAAAAGTTCAGTCTGAACTCAATCAAGTCTAAGTTTGACTCTCAGTGTTGCATTTCTGCATTCAGGGCTGGGTGTCGACGTTTCGTTCCAAAGTTGGAACATCTCAGCTGGGCTTCGCTTGTGCACCAGGAGGACGGTATGATTCGCACAGGGTTCCTTGGGCTCATCTTTAGGGAAGTCAAAGGTGAGAAAGGCAGGGTTGTTAATAGGGTAAACTCCAAGTCTCTGAAGACACATGCCCAGGTAGACATCATCAATGGGGAACAGATGAACCCTTTGAGACACCTCCAAAAGCCTATGTGCCAGAGAACCAGAATAAAGCACCCCTCCTCCACCAGGGTATGATGGGTACAGCCCTTTATAGAAACTCTCCGGGATGTAGTACTTAGTCTCATTAGAGCGTATAGGTGCGGCATTGCTTATCACGTCCCCCACAACAAACGTCTCCATTTTATTTGCCGGCCTGGATCCATTTGAGAAGCCTCTGTCTGCCTCCTCAGCCAGCAGATAGTCTAAGACTGCAGGCGTCCTCACAAATACATCATCATCTCCCTTAAAAATGAAACGGGCATGCGGGCATCGCCTTGAGAACCAGTCCCAGAACAGCACATCCTTCAAGGTGAGGTTGAAGAAGGTGTCCATGAAGTCCCACTGAATGATATCACCATATAGTTCACTCTCTAAATGCAATTTCTCTTCAATATGTAAGTCTTCAGACTTCCCCAGAAGAAAGACCCTACGGATGAGACTTTGCCATCCACCTCGGGTTTTTATTTTTCCTGAACGCCCCCATGTTTCTCGTATGGCTTCTCTGTTTTCAAAGTTTGCAGTCTGAGTTTTGATGGCCATGAGCAATGTTGGTGCCCCTTTCTTTGCTTGAGGATCACAAACGTCTAAAGGATCTATGATCATCGGATAGTCTCGACAGTGCATGGTGGTCACAAAATTCTTCATCTGGATTGGTAGTTTGGCGTAATCTGGCATTATATTGTTAATCTCATAATTTGGAGAACATCCATCTCCAGTCCTTTTGAACATTTCTGTTTTGTAAGAAACACTGGATGGGTTTTCAACCAGATGAGGCCTTAGGATGGGGTTATAATGGCAATCCGTCATATACTGGATGATGTTCCACAGAGCGCCATTGTCTAGCTCGTTTCTCCAGAAGGATTTCGCAGGATGAGGAGCCAGATCTCTGGAGTGTTTGAGACCGCTGGCGGTAAAGTGTGTTGGCAGCACAGAATGAGCAACGTGTGTACCATGGGGTGCCCCATGTTTAATGATATAGCATAAAGCAACTGAGACATAGATATAGACTGGGAGCAGCAATATGCACGGCGAACAGAAGAACAGGATCCGCCGGCGGTATCGACACAGACATGAAGCCATTAACTGAGGACAGAAAGAATAAGAACAATAGATTGTCAAATGTAATTGTTTTTTTCTCTCAATCATTTAGACTATGTCAACACAGGTGCCACTAATTGCAGATTATTTAGACATCGACAAAAATCTTCAAAAATTCCCCATCGTAACCCTAGTTTTCACCAAAATGGAAGGGTACGGTTTTTGTAAGGACAAATTATATTACTATAATTTTGTAAGGGCATGTTCTATTACATTTACATAAATGTATACATAATGTAGAAACCTATATGTGACCCTGGACCACAAAACCAGTCTTAAGTAGCATGGGTAGGCTACTTAAGTACTTGGCAATGGCCAAAAAACATTGTATGGGTCAAAATTATAGATTTTTCTTTTATGCCAAAAATCATTAGGATATTAAATAAAGATCATGTTCCGTGAAGATATTTTGTAAATTTCCTACCATAAATATATCAAAACTTTTGATTAGTAATATGCATTGCTAAGAACTTCATTTGGACAACTTTAAAGGCAATTTTCTCAATATTTAGATTTTTTTTGCACCCTCAGATTCCAGATTTTCAAATAGTTGTATCTCAGCCAAATATTGTCCTATCCTAACAAACCATACATCAGTGGAAAGCTTATTTATTCAACTTTCAGATGATGTATAAATCTATAATTGTGACCCTTATGACTGGTTTTGTATAAATCTATAATTGTGACCGGTTTTGTGGTCCAGGGTCACATATACTACTTAAATATTTTTATAATAAACTTTATTATTATTTAAGTTTTAAAAATAATTACATTAAAAATAAAACAAACAACAACACTTTAATTTAAAACTATACTAGCGAGACAACTCATAAGGTAAGCCTAGTTTCTCACTTGTGCTACTCTAAAAAGATAAGCACTGTCTCTTTGTGATTATGAGAAATGAGAAGAAAACTGCTATTACTAAACAACCAAATCGCTTTAAACTTACCACGTTTTCCTGGCGGTGTATTTTATGATGAATTTCACGTCATAATTCCCATAATGTATACGAAAGCTAAAAGACGAAGATATTACGTGCAATATGTGGAAACATCTTATAACAAAACAAACCAACAAATATCTTTTTAGTAAATTCACATTCCCTTGTTGGTCGTGCACTGTGGAGCACGTGAAGTAACCACAGGTGTGAAATTCAGGTGTGCGCGCGTGAGGCCTCGCCCACGATACTCATTTGTGATGAAAGACGCAATAGAGAGAAGATCAGGCTATAGCTGTCTCACTTTTTACTCTAGTGAATATTTCTCAGGGTAGTTATTTTAAAAGGCTAATTCTGTATAGCATTAAGTATTGAGTAACAAAAATTTGTTGAACAGATGGAAACAAAATAATTTAATAAATGAAATAAATAATAAAATAAAATAAACGACCTAAGAATCTTTTTGAGATGTATAACAACCTCCACTTGCAACACCAAGCCCTGTTGTCCCCTATCTACTATAATAATATACATACACACATCTGTTTTTGTATGTTGTGGTTTCATTCACTTAGACTTCTCGTTTTGCAAGTATGGTGAGTTGTCACCATATATTGCATTGGCATATGAAAGCTCCACAGATAACATGTCACTACCCTCAGGGAGTAAGATCAGATGATCTGCATTACGAAACAATATCAGTATCACTGTTGATGTTGATTAGAATCTAGAATTTAGAATCAAATATTTTCATCAGTCTGATGATGATATTAGTATGAGCTCCCCAGACCTTCTGCATGGAATCAATCAAGAGTAAAACAATCTCAACTTTTCCCCAGGCAGCTCGCCCACAGACTCACTGTCTTCAGGCTGCTTGTTGATAAATGTGTTCCATACCAAGCATTTCTGAAGATTCTGTCACCACTAGACGAACTAATCTTTGACAGAGTCTTGTTCAGGCAAGTCGAGCTGGTTAAGTTGGGGTTGCAGAACTTCTGCAGAATTGCTTCATTTTATTACTACTGAAAGTGGCACTGAAAGTACACTGAAAAAAAAACTGTGTAAAAGAGTTTTCTTTCAGAAATTGCTAAAAAATTTCACAACCAGTTACAAAGAAACAGCAAGTTGAATTAAAGTTAAATTCTGACATAGAAAAACATGTTAAGTATTCAATAATCTGTTTTATTTTATACTTAAAAAAAAAAAAACGAAAAAAAAAATCAAAGAAAAATATTTCATGCTTTATATATGTATATATATTTATTTATTATTTTTGTTATATTTTGGTAACACTTTGGTAATAAGGTCACATTAGTTGCCATTAGTTAACTGCATTATAGTTAACATGAACTAACAATGAAAAATACTTAAAATGTGTTTATTAACCTTAATTTCAACATTTACTAATACATTATTAAAATCAAAAGTTGTATCTGCTAACATTATGTAATGGAAGTGAGGTAACATTAACAATAGCTAAGCAATTAATGAATGTTAACAAAGAATAATAAATACTGCAACAAATGTTTTGCTCAATGATAGTTAACTTTAGTTAATGCAATAATTAATGTTACCTAACATGACTTTATTGTAAAGTGTTACACATACTTTTACTCTAAAATGTCTCACTGTCATCAGTAACTTTCTGTAAGTGTAGACTACTCTTTGCATGTGTTCAGTGCATTCATCTGATGTCAAACATTTTGGCAAATCAGTTTCAATAAATGCTCTTTTCGACACATTGTGTTTATCACTGCTTTCTGTTTCTGTGTACACTCTTTTCTGTGTTTAAAATCATTAAAAAACATGGGGAAAATAAATGCTCTTTTCGAACTGAGGACTTCACAGTATTTTTCAAGCACTTTTATCTCTAAAAATCAAGGAAAATTTGCTTCCTCGTGATATTATCCAGACCTGTTGATCTAAATAATTTTTTCAATGGCCAGTTGTCAAGTTTTTACCTCCGGTCCCCACTGAAATTGAACATTTGGTTGCATCCTTAAAAGAAATCGGTCAAAGTTCTGTCAAAGAAGGAATAAATTGTTGTTCCCCTGAAAACATTTTCTTATTATCAAGACATGTATATCACTCCAAGAAACAGACATACATCCTGATGAATTCATTTTTTAAAATGGTAGGAATTAAGATTTATTTTTTTTTTCCATATGAACAAGTGGTTTGATTTTATTTTATTTTTTTACAAGTACTATTTTTTGAGAAAACTTGCAAAAATTTCTAGCATATTCCAAGTCAAGAATGAACATGAAAAAAGGGGATTTATTGCTGAATGTCAAATGAAAACTACACTTTCACCGTGTGAATACGACTCAGTTGCTGCGGTTACCATGCACCCATCTATCTGAACCACTAGAACATGCAGAGGGAGGGATGCCTTCACAGGCAGAGGAAGAACAGAAGAAACAGAGAGAGAAAAACAGGAAGAAAATCAATCGGTGAGACGAGCGGTGCTTTAAACGACTGTGTGCACAAAGAATGAATCTTGAGCATGTGTGTCTGTGTGTGTGTGTTTGTGTAAGTGTGTGCGTCTGCAGGTGTGTCTAAGTGTAAGTGTGCGGGTGGCAGGTTTGTCTTTTCAAATGTAGTTGTAGGTTGCTGGGCTCTGGAAGTAGGGGTTTACACTTTAGAATCCACCTAAAGTAGCACGTCTAGTAGCCGAACACGCATTGCTTCGAGCAAGTCTCCAACTTGCATACAGATGTGTCAAAAAGAGAGAGCGTGGACTGGGAACGACCCCACTGAAACAAAACGAAGGAAAGCCAACAAAACGTGGAGCGTTCGCAGATAAACACATCTGGTCGTATCGTTCTTCATCGTCTTCCCAGCATGACGCAGACACGACGGGCAGTAATGGATCTGTTTCATGGGCAATGCAGTTTTCGATGAAAAGTCCTGAGACACAGTGCGGCTTAAAGCTGCTGGCATAGGAATGGGAACGTGTGGGAGAGAGATGTAGGTCCGTGTAGGCTAGAATCAGGCTGGATTGGTTCCTCCGCAGGCCAATGACTACACAAGGAAGGAAGGTTACAGTGCAATGAGCTCGTGTCACCACTAGGGGGTCCGGTTTAACCCTTTAGCGTTAACCCAGAGCTCCCTTTCGACAAAGCCAACATCCTAAAAAGAGTACAAGCATACGTATACACATACAGGCGCACGTCGAAACTCACAACACGCACACGCGCTGGAAACGCTAACCTGAAGACGAACACGACGCGAACGCACGAACGAAACGCGTTCTCGCACAAAACTGCGCACACAAAGACACGTACGTATACACTGAGGTTCAACGACACTCTCACGCACACGGACAGAAGTGTAAACACATTCATTGGACGCACAGACCACCATTTTGAAAACCCTGAACACCAGGGCCGATACTGCGACCCAGCGTCATGCCCTGTGAACTCCTGCGTACCTCTGTTTCAATGGAAACAATATGCGACAACCAGTTGAGAGAAAGGAAAACGCTGAACGTAGAAACCAAAGACGAACGCAAACGGCGCTCGGATGCGCGAGCGAATCGGCATCCGATGCGATTTAACGTCGGTTATGTGTGCGCATGAATCCTAGTCATGTAAACAAACACCTTACACAGAAGTGATTCGATATTGCATGGTGTCTGAATAATATCACAGTTCAAATGGGGAGATCCTGAACAAACGAAACAAACAAACGAAGAAAGAACGGAAAAACATGTCTATAAAACCCAAGAGTCTGTTTTTAAGAAAGGCTACAAAAATTCAACTGAACCTCCCTCGTTGGCAAACAGCAAAAGGCACCACAATATTATTCTATTTCTAACTCGTGAAAAAATTGGCACGTAATTCTTCTTCATAATGCTGTAAATCAAAAAAAGGAATTACATATAAATAGTTTTCCCCCTATAAAAAAAGTCTTTGCTGCTAGCTAGTAGACAATTTTTGCTGAAATGAAAATAAATATTTCATTTGTTTAGAATATCTGTCTGTTATATAAAATAAAAAATATTTCTCATAGGTGCAGGTCTATAGCATATCATTTGTTTTTCGCGCCTACGCAAGTCCGTTCGTCCTTGCTCTCGTCGTTCTTTTTTAAAGGGGTGCATTGTCCGGTCTGGACCGTGACTGCGACAGTTTGTTGGCCTGCACGTTGCCCCGGGAGCCTGAGCGTCCCGTGTTGCTGAAAGTCCGCGTGTCGTTGGGTCGGTAGATGGTGGCCGGTTCGGTGGCGTTCATGTTCTGCATACTGAGAAATGGCGTGCTCTCGCCGTGCCCGAGGTCGCCAACCTCATCGTCTTCCCACTCGCTGTCCGACAGGCAGCTTTGAGAGCTGTAGTTCCTGGGGCCCGGTGCGCGCTGCGACACGTGGCCGTTGAGCCGCGACCTCCTGCGCCAGCGGCGGCCGCTGCTGCTCTTCTTCGGCTGCTCTCGGGAGGACATGTACTCCTGCGTGGTCTCGTAATCCTCATCGTCCACGAAGTGGTACGGGCTGGACGGAAGGGAGCCCGTGCTCTCCGCCGCGTAATACGGCCGACGGGATCGCTGGTAGCGGTGCAGGAGGGGCTGGTCGTCGTCGGGCGAGTAGGCTGCCATGGCGATGGCCGAGGCGGCGGGCGGCAGGGAGAGGGCGTGGCTGGCGTTGGGTGTGGTGATCTGAAAGGTAGGCACCTGCGGGGGCAGTGAGGAGTGAAAGTCCACCGGAGATAGACGCGCCGGCGTGGTCAGAGCAGACACATACCTGCGAAGACACACAAAACCATGGGGTGAGAGGCGGAACAGAAAAAGCTTTTAAATACACGCTACCGTTAAAAAAATTGGGGTCAGTAAGAAGTCTCTTATGCTCAGCCAAGCTGCATTC